>DWON01001549.1:0-23917 GCA_018251015.1 Phocides pigmalion okeechobee
CTAAGATGGTCGCCTCGCTTCAAAGTGTAGCCGGCAACCGCACCTCTCCAACCGAAACACAAGTAATGTTTTACGGTAGATTATGAGAGTGGCGGTGGTACCTTCCCGGTCGGTCCCCTCTCCCACCTTTCAAACATAATAATTTATCATTACCCAAAAAATAACGTAGCAATATTAAAAATCGGTACATGAAGTCTCTTTACATTGTGGTAGTAACACAAGTGAATAGAATGTAAAAATAGCTAAAAATAGCTTAAAATAGCTCTCCCACCTTTAAAAGTACCTCTCGGGTACCTCTCGGGTCGAACTATGGTTCTCCCAATTTTATCTCTGAATCTCTGAATTTTCAAAGTTATGTGCATACTAGAAATTATTTATTGCTTCTTATTGTGGAAAAAGTTGAATTAGATGTCTACCAATCTATAAAATACCAGTCATCATAATACCAATCTATAAAATACCAATTTGCACTTGGCAAGCTTTATAGAATGACCTGTTCTTTTTCTTTCTGAGGGAAGGCTTGTGCCTTACAGTAGCGCAGTACATGTAGTCCAACTGTTGTAAGCTAGTTCGATTGGAATGTAGTATGTATGTATGTAGTATGTAGTATATGAATGTAAGTTACCTATTTAACCTTCATAAATTAAAATATGGGTAAAGATATCTGTTATTTCACAGATTACTTCATTCGCGAGCCTCAGGTTGGACTTTATTTGGAAGTAAGCTATAACCCAGTCTCATGAGCAACACCACACCAGATCAGACGCATGCTTGTTTCCTACTTTCGTTGCATAAAGCGTTGTAAATCTCTAGACACGAGTCAGTAACAAAATAATATCTTTATACGTTTCCAGAGACCCACTCGAAAGATGTACCTTCTCGCATACAAAGGCTGCGTCGGAGGTGAATGATTTCGATAACATCTTACGCGGTCGGGTAAAAGAAAGAAACAAACCCGTTCCCAGCAGCAGACTCGCTAATAAATCTCGGGAATCCGCCCCTTGCATCGAGTTCCGCCTTCCAGTTGCTAGCTTTCCATATAAATAACTAGCTGGACCCTGCGGTTTCATCCGCGTTTAATAAGAATTGTAACGTCATGTATGCATTGACTTAGCCTTACTTTATTATTGTGCGGGACTCTAAAAGTTCAAAACTGAACAATGTTTCTAGTTTTTCCGTCGAACATCAAGTAAAAAAGGCAAAATTCTAAATGACCATCCTAGTCAATTAGAAGTTACATGAATATGGAAGTATATTTTATTTTGGGTGTCTGTTAACGGTCCGATAAAACTATTGAACTTATTTTAAAAAAACGTCTCCTCGGACGACTTTTATAGGGAACCTCAAAAATTTACGACTGAAATATTTAGTGCTCCTGTACAAATTCAAAACACGGCGTTTTGAATTTGTATTGCCAAGCGAACTCGCTTGTAATAACTAAAAAAAGATTAATTCAGATATTACACACCTACCCTCGTACAAAACTCGATAGTCTATAATTCGTTGTTTATTTTTTAGTCCGCTACGTGTAGGGCGTTTCGATGATAACGCGTAGCCGCTCTGTCACTGTTACACACGGTCATAATAATATGCCGCCCACCAATTCCACCTATTTCAGAGATACGCATCGGTGGCCGCGACCCGCCTTCGGAACAACAAATGAGTTACAACTGGTATGGAGTAACCAGATCTCCATGGAACTGAGGCTACCACCGTCTTTTAAAACCATCATGTTTAAAAACCATCTTATATTAGTTAGTCTGCACGTTTATTTAGCAATAATTGTCTTTTTCTGTTAGGAGTATAATATAAAAGCAGAATTTTATAACCTTTTTATGGTATAACAACCTTACGGTTTTCGAATTTTTAATAACTGTCTTACAATTGATTCTTATTAAATTTTATGATTCCAAGCTGGGAAGTCCCGGAAGTATCCTCTATGTTTTAATTCTCTCGAGTGTCAATATATGCGGCAATAACGGCCGTATTTCGATGGCGTTGATTTAAAGGCTTCATTTTTCATAAATTGCAGACTAGAGCATTTTATATTAATTTCAAGTAAATACCTCTACGCGATTCTAAGAAAACAAGTTTTGATAGACAGACAGACAGACAGACAACGAAATGATTTCTTTTATCCTTTTGAGGTACAAAGCTCAAAAATGTATATTTAACTAATGCTTTCTACACTCATAATCCCAAACTAGGCTTAGCTGCGCTAAGGATGACATACAAATACCCAGACTCATATCAGAAATTGCCTTGATCCAGATTGCCTTGTCGGGAGTCGTACCCGGTACCCTTTGCGTGGCGAACGGGTATGGCAATCTCTGCGTCATGTGTCTCATCAAATTTCGTGTATATTATATGTATATAGCTATCACAACACATGAAAGGAAATCTTCATAATTAACAAATAACCTTTATTATGATATTGGAGATGTTTATGAGCAAACCACATAACAAATATAGCGGTAAACAAAACAAAATTTCTGTCGTATGTGTTACTGTTTGAAAAATAATTATTTAATAATCAGTTACATCTGCGGTTCCAATCAATTCAAACGTTTATATTCAATAAAAATATGTGGAGAAATACCATTTTACGAATATTATTCTTTATGGTATTAATAAAAATGTACATATATGTGTATGGACAAGCAAATAAAACTGATACATCAATACTGAACATGGATAATTGGACGTCCTGTGAGGAGTTTCTTGCGAACACAACTTTTGATAGAAACAAAGTGATTGATATAGATTGGAAGATATTCTACTTCTGGAACCACGAGAAAGAGAACTCTTACCATTTGAGATTTAGAATACCTTCTCGTGTGGTAAGTATGAATCGCGCAAAAAGGTTTGCGTATATCTCAAATGATTGCGGAAGTTGAGCAACGTCAGCACGATACGAAGTTGGATCAGTCACTGTTTCTGGCAAAAATCTTCTAAAGTTTATTCAATGGATACTAATAGATGGTAAAATTGTAGATTAATCAGCTATGTACCATTACCGTATTCAAAATCAACCATGAAGCAACACATGTAATTCGGTTGGAAAATAATGGTTGCTGATTACCTTTAGAACCCAGGCGACCATCTTAATCCTGAGGAGTAGCAACGCATCTACGGGCAGTCTCTGATACGAGGTCAATCCTGTTTGACGTTGAATGTGGACGGCCATGGACGACATTGACTAGTTACCATTACGTGGCCTGTATACTGATTTGCTACTCTTCTTACATAAAACGTGTGTGGTTCTCAGTTAACAGATCGCTTTAGAGTGGAACTTGATAAAGAGTTGGAGCCTCCAGTGAACTGGACGGAAGCAGAGCTGTTCATGGAAACATCTATTGACTTTAGCGCACTCTTCATACGTACCGAGACTCCGGGGAAGTTTAGGCTTTTGCCCTCCATTGCATTTGAAGGTAATTTGATTATTCATCACCAATCCATCACTATCCTTCTACTAACACAGAATGAAAAAGCTTAGGTAATGATCTATCGTAATAATCAAATAGGTGTCAACTTTATACGTATTTGAGAACATTACGAAAACTATCAGATATATGTATGTAGTTGTTCTCTCACTAAGCCTAATTACATGCATATTTTATCTAATTAAGAATGAAAAGAGCTAGGTTTTGATGATCAAATTGGTGTTAGGACACATAACACATTTTTGACAAACTATAAAAACTCTGAAACACTTGCTGTAAAATTTTTGATAAGTGGTAGAACTATATAGTTGGACTGACATGGTATCACCGTCGGTCTCATAATTCGTTATAAAGTAAGTCTTGTGTTTCCGTTAGAGGAGAGGTTACTGGTTACACTTGCAAACGAGGCGAAAAATTGACCTTTGAAAAATAATAGGTGGGCCATTTGTAGTCTACTTACGAAGTTATTCTAATTAAGACTAGCGACCTATCTAACGAAGAGGTCAACTGAACTTTATAACAATCTTAATTTGTTTCAGTGAAATCGGTACCTTTGTTAATATTTGCGTTAAAGTATGTAGAACCGGGTTACCTGGGAATCATGAATTGTAAATATCGGCTTTGTTATGCTTTAGCTCCTGTTCAGAATATGCCTAAGCCGGAAGACGTGAGTATGTCATGTGATTATTCATTATTATATCATGCAATTTTGTAATACTTACAGTTATTTTATTGTAAAGCTCGAAGTCCATTATTAATGCATTGCCACTCCAAAGGAAGCCTTCGGTATAGAACAGATTCTGCATTAGACAATTTAAATTTCATATACATTATTTCATTACATACTTATATATCTAATATACTTAATGAATGTGATGTTGATGACGCGTCTCAATAACGTGTATTGAGTTCGCCAGATTTGAATGAGATTGACTGGATAAAAAAAGTGGAGAAATAAAGTGCACTCCTTGAAAAGACTCGTAATTTAGTATATTTGCTACTCAACAGGAGTTACGTTCTAATAAATAGGGTGTGTGTTGAAACGAGGTGAAGAGTTGAAAACGAGTGTGCATGCCTGACGTCAACTCTTTTCAGTCCATGGACATTCACATCCAACCAAGGACTGGATTAGATCACGAGTCTGAAGTTTGATCAAAGTTCGTACATTGATTCGTTACTAGTTCTGAGGATTGATAAATTTGCCTTGTTAGTAAGTGTAGCTGACAACCGTAACTTTTCAGCAACAAGAGTTGCTTCACAACGAATGATGAGAGTATGGTTCGTATTTCCCTGGATGATCTATAGTTCTACAATCTGATAAAAAATTTGTAGTAGAACATTAACGTTTTCTTTTTTCAGCTGAAACTAGAAGCTGAAAAGATAGGTTTCTACAGTGAGCATGGTCGCTCGTACTTGACGACATCCGAAGTTCCGCCCTCACGGACTCCCATCAACCGTGATGATGCTGATGATGATGAGGACCTGGATATTGCTGAACATGGATTTCAAGGGAATGTTGATAGTTATAATTATGGTGATGGGGAAGGCGATGATGATGATTGAATACCAATAAAAGAAATTAATTTCATAATATTTATTGTATTATTTAAGATCTTTGTAAGAATAAGTGGAAGTGATTTGGAAATTAGCTCTTTATGTTATCAGAAATATGTTTTGCTTTTCGAAATTATTATTTAGTAGTTTAGTATTTCGGAGTTAATTAGAGATAACTGGTTACTGCCTAGTAACCAGTTAGTATTATTATAAGAACTTGGTGCCCATTTATTGATTCTATTCTCTATAAAAATGTACAAAAATATTTTAGCAATCAACTGACAATAACATACCTAATATAAAAAAATTAAAAATGTTTAGAATTAAAATAACTTCTAAATTTATTGAATTTAATATAAAGTTGGACAGATCATAACGCTTATATTTAAAACTTAAACGCAAATCCATATATGTGTAAAGTAATTTCCAATTATGCCTATATCTAAATACTATCAGAAAAGTAGCCAACATTGCACGCATCTCGTATGACATCAATATTGTCATTGTAATGCCTGGGAAGTACACGACAAAGTGTAAACTTCACACAGAGTACCTTTAAATACAAGTGGCAACTAACGAAGTTATTAGTGCCACAATGAAGATATTAGCCGTAACATACGCTGTTTTTATATCAAATTTACTCCTAGTTCAAGGTTTTCTTGAAGTAAAACAGGAAAGCATACAGAAAAACATAGAGCAATGCAAAAAGTTGTCAAAAGATCCGTACTTTGAAACAGATCTGGTTATAGGCAAACCTTGGCGGATTTATCATACGTGGAACATGAAAATTGATTCGAAATGTTTGGATATGGTTTTCAGAAATGCCACACCGGCGGTTTGTTGCATATTTTTTATATAACTTTTATTATTTTCTCTTGGATCTTCTTTTCGGAGATCATACGAAATATGATCTCTGATAGGACTTCAGCCTTGTTTGAGTATGTTTATAGATGGCTATGGGTTACAACAACTACTTCAATCGTTTTCTATTTTTCTCATATATTTTAAAAATATGTGATCCTCTACATGTTCTACATAAAGTTAATTATCGATGTCCATGCGTTTAAGAGTCCACTTAATATTAGTTGGCTTGTATGTCAAGATCTATAACATAAAATGATTAATCGTGGTCCAAACAGAATGTGTGTTCTAAATCTTCTAGATAATTCACCGTATCTGGACGGATATGTACGACTATATGGAACAGCAGCCGTACTGGGACTCGGCGGCTTTGCACGTAACGACGGGCGCCGCGCGCCACGAGATGCTCCTCTTCCCCGCACAGGGCGCTGCGGGCGGGTTCCTAGCTGTACCTAACGTCATACGGCAAGGCGGTTGGTTGCTTAAGGGTCCACCAAAGTGAACATGAGCGGAGCCATGAAATATTGTTTATAGTGCAAAAGAAATATATCATTATTTTCACATTCCAAGCGGACCATGTGTTTTGTTATTTATTTACGATACATTTTCATTGTATTCTACTCATCTACGCTTTGATGGATACCGGCCTTTGTTTTCTTAACGTAGTTTGAATTGAATTAAATTCTAGATGTACATATTACAGGATAGAGTCTGACGCACGCACAGGGTTTAGACGACAAAGATAAGCAATCTTGGCTATTAGAATTTGCTATGTAGTGGACATCCACGATTAACGATATATGATTTTTGTTGCGTAACATTGAACGCAAAAAAGAAAAACGAACCAATCTTATGGTAGATATATTGTTCTACTATTAACATCTGTCAACAGTTTCCCCCGTAATCGCAGTTTAGCCGTGACCACGAGCCATGCATCTGGTACGAAATATTGACAATTAAACATCATTAATCGTGGTTGCCCAGTATCAGTAAATTCAATATCAATTTTAATGGTTGGTTTAAGAGCGATATCTGTGGTTGAAAATGATATTAGAATTTTTTTAGATATGTCACCAATCAAAAATGGCGTACCTCTTCTGATGTTTCAACTGAAACTGGTTCGACATGGGAAGTACCTGGCCATGATGGACTGTCACGTCGGCGTGGCCTCTTTGTCAATGAGGTCCAACCATCCACCTTACAGATCTGAAATAGCAGCAGCAGTAACAGAGTTGAACTTAGGAGACGGGTTCCCAGCTTGCACTCAAGATAAAAACAAGGAAGAGCAGTTCTTTGCTAAATAGAGTAATTTCGATTGTAATGATGTATCGAATGATTATTGATTATAAAATTGACGACAAATAAAAATGATTTTTCTTAAAACCCTTTAGTTATTATTGTCCCTAGTAGACGAGTGGGTAAAATGAAAGTACGATACGTAGTCAAATAAGATAGGTAATTTAAACAACGATAATAAAATTGCAAACATAGGATTATACAAAAAATCGGTTTTCAAAAACGTCACCCTAACGCATACATCGTAATATTATAATATCAGTTATACTAAAAATACGTACGTAGAACATGATAATATCTGTAATTGACATCGTTCCGGGGTTTGAATCATTGGTATTAGAACGCACCTCAATTGTTTAAGTAAAAGACGTATGATGGAACTGATTATGTACAAACTTATCTCTTATAAATATAGATCCATGTAGGCATATACTTGCCTTAGCTCACCATTCAAACGAGAGTAGAAAAACCTTTATGAACAAGATATTTCTAAACTAATTGAAACAGAAGTCACTAATAATATATACTACATGCAATGCATTCTTTTGATTACTGTAATCACAGAGATGTGTCAGGATTCTGAAATAAAAATAACAATTAAATATTGAACATGATTTTCATGTACGTTTATTTTTACACGAATAATGTTACACGATGTATATAAACAAAATGTTTAAGGCAAGATTAGACAGACTTGATGTACACAGCATATGTAACGCATTATTAATGTACACTCTTTTATTTTTATGAAAACTATGGGTTTCATATAGGCACATAGGCATAGGCATAGTAGTTTATAAAGTACTGAATAGCATAGATTAGAATAGAACGTCTATGCACATACACATAGATTAAAAACTTTAATCAAACTCATCTTTATAATCAAAATATATCTTTTATATTATTAAGAGCTACTTAGTACTCACTTTACTCATTAATTAGTGTCTTATCTTTGCAACTCAATTTGCGGAACGGTAACCATATCGACTGACACGCAAAAAGTTTCGGGTTTGATTCCCAGCCAGGCAGACGTCTCAATGATAAATTTAGATGTCTACTTTGGATCTAGGCGTTTGTATATACATATCTTGTATGTGTCCAAGGCACTCATGACACAGACAATCCTAGCATGTGACTGTGAGTATAGAAAGTATTATAAATATATTCCACTCTTTATTCTTTTTATTATTTGTGAAATGGATATTTATAGTTAAAAATATGAAGAAATTTAGTTGCACACAATACAAATGCACCTTCATTATAGCTGCAATAAACGCTGAAATAAGATATATGACAGCACGTGGGACAAAATTACACCAACATGGGAGATATACATATATGTATATTGATTACATAGGCCCATTCTGTGTTCACCTTTATCGTCTTAAAAGGCTGTTTGAAATGTTTGAAATGTTTGATATGGGAAAGCAACAGTAGATTTTGTACCACAAGAAGGCAGTGGTTACGAACTGAAATGTAACAGTGGCAAAGTATAAGCCAACGTAATTTATATTAAATATAACACTAGTTGTGAATCATTCGATATCAAACAATAATGCCAGTCCATTTTAAGCCTTCAGGGAACCTGGTACCGTAGGAGTGGTACCGATATTTTTTCTAGGCGGATTAAGAAATGAGAGTGCTGAATACCTGATGTTAGTGGACGCTGAAGCGTGTGGACATTCTAATTCAAATTCAATTAGGATTTAAGGGCTTTCTAATCATGCACCTAGATGCGTTGCTACACCTGAGAACTACGATGGTCTCCTCACTTTAAAGTGTAGCTGGATTTCTAACTGAAACAGAAGAATTACTTTATGTCTGATATGAAGACATTGGTGGTATCTTTCTGGTTGAACTGTACTACTAGCTAGTATAACATTATATAAGATTCCCATTTATCGAATTCCATTACATCAGCAGCACAGTTATTTCTTTACTAATGTTTAGTTGTTTAGATACCGTTTTATTTTTAGTACCGTAGGTTTCTTTTACAAATGTAAAAAGGAATAAGGATGTTACAAAAATAGTCTGTACCCTTCGTTTGTATACATTTCTATACTTCAATTATTTTAAGTAATGCGTGATTTTTTTTACGTTTCAAACACCTGGCTTTTCATACGATACTTGTATAAAGACGGCAGTGTCGTCAATTGATACATTTATGCGGAAACATGCGATTGTTACCGGTTTTGTTAGTTTTTTCTTTGATCGAAGCAAAGCGCAGAAGACCAGGGAATTTGGAAAAGTTATCAGAAAATTTAGATAATAATCACAAGACAAATAATGTAGATGTCTATCCTGAGGCTTTCCAACCTGTGGACTTTGGTCATGTTTACAATAACAAGAATAAAGACCCAAATTACAAGAAAAGTGATGAGTTCGAACCAGATATGGCAGTACCTAGAAACTTACAACATGCAAGACAGTTGCTCAAGCAAGCCGGTAGCGATGTAGAATGGGCAAAGAAAGTTGAGGAGCCCTTAGGGTTTCCTAGTCCTCGTGACGCTATGAGATATCTTAATCCAAGCGGACGAAGGGAAGGATATGAGTTAAGTAGGATTGCTTATCGACCCGCGGGAATAAGAAACGTAAGTAATTTTATAGCATTGATAGTAAACCAGCAAGTTTTTCTGACAATAAGTGGTCACTGCCATCTGTAATTTAATTCATACAGAATCGGAATCTTTCTCCTGGAGTTAATGCATTGTTACCCTTATATTTAAGTCAACTAGCAACCACATTTTTCTAACAAAAATTGCTTCACACTAGATAGAAAATAACCATGTAGCCCATTTGATGATGAGGGGTCACTACTGTCCATGAACCTACCCCTTCTAGAACGGAAGTTTCAGAGATCTATATGAAGTCGATCATATATGAGCGACATTTCCTAAGGGCATTAGCCCTTCTAATTAGTTAAAGAGAGTTAAAGCAGTTCGGCCTTTTTACCAAAACGCATGAATTTGTTCATGCTATAAATTCCTTCTTAATTCTTAATCTTCTTATGAAAGGGCTATTGTGCCTAATAATTTTAAAATATTAAAAATGATATTTACAGATTCCACAGACCATGAGTAAATCGTTCAAAGAAGAAGTCATAACAGATACACTGCGGCATCCAGAAATTCCACCACAAGAAAGATTCGACAACGCCAGTAGACACGGATTTTTTTCAAGAGCCGGCTTTGATTTAATATTATCAGAGGAAACCCACTATACGGGTAACTGGACGACGTGCAAGGAGTTTGCGAAGGGTGCAGTCTTTCATCCCGATGACGTCATTAACATCGAGTGGCTGCCGTTTTACATTTGGTCCAAGAGACACTTTTCGACTGCGCATATTCATAAATTTTCATATTTGACGAAAAAGGTAAATTATGGTCCATTTGGACCCCATTTTAAAGGTGGGAGAACTATAGTTCGATCGGGGAGGTACGACCGCCGCCCTCATAATCTAGCGTAAAGCATTACTTGTGTTTCGGTTGGAGAAGTTGCGCTTGCCGGCTACACTTTGAAGCGAAGCGACCATCTTAGTTCTCAGGAGTAGCAAGTCCCACAAGAGCTCGCCCTCTTTCACAATAAAAAAACAGTCCAGATTCGATACCCAATCAGGTATAAATCAATATGATGGATTTGTATTTCTCTTTTGTGTCTAGGTGTTTACGTTACCATTATATAAGGCACTCTAGTATAAGGTTGTGTGTGTACTAAGTTTTTTTAATTATTTACCTGTAATTTGTGTGTTTGACTGTATGTCTTTGGCGTTGTACCTCTTAAACGGGTGAACCGAATATAATGTTTTATGATACTGAAGCAGACTTCATGGCCGTGTTTGTAATAAGAAACCAAAAATAAAAAATTACTTTACTTACATAATAATACGATAGATTTTGCTCTTTTCCCCAGCTCGTTGTACAGTATAAGGAAAAATACGATCCCTTCTTAAATATCAAAGTGGATTGGGAGGAACCAAAATTACTTATGCAAGAGTTAAAAGATATGATATTAATTGCTGGTGACAGAAAAGGATTGTTTTACGGCATACCAATAATTGATTTGCCATCTAACGCAAAAAGTAAGTAAAATGTTATTTAATTATATCTCCATTTTAGAAATTGAAGACCTCATAATTTGACATTTACATTTAATTTATCTTTGTCAAATCTAGCAATTGAAATTTTACCCTGTTTCTAATGGCCGATTGATCTTATAAAACACATCTATAGATCTAATGACAATACAACTATGGGTGAATACCCATACAGTATAAATTTAAGATAGTCGAAGCCACAAAATGGCGGATTAAATATTTAAAACACATTGTTAATTCACTTGCAATTTGTATTAAAATGGTATAAATTCAGATAACAGAAAATTTATGTCTATTATGATGTTAGTAACCACCAGTTAGTAACCTTATATTATTTATACAATTTCGTCAATAAAGACAGATTGTGTTTCAGTCCTAGAGGTCTGGTTACCGTTTACACTAAGAGCCGAGGCGACCATCTTTAGCCTCTGGAGTAATAACGCATCCACGACCACAAATAAGAGTTTGATCTTGGTAGAAGTTCGCCACAATCTCAATCACAAAAGCAGTAACCATATTACATACGATTAAAGTCTTTTAAATATACATTTTTATGTTGGAAACATAGCAAACGAGCTAGTTAATTTGATGTTCAATGGTTTCTGAATGCATGCACTTTAAGTTCAAGCAGTACTAAAGTTCTGCCCGACGACGTCTATAGATGCGTTGCTATTCCTAAGGACTGAGAAGGTGGCCTCGCTTAAAAGTGTAGCTGACAAAACAGTAATAAGAAATAATTATTACCACACTCTTTTATAATTATCACAAATGTTGAAATTGCAGGAATGAAGATTAAAATACCCGTTATTGTCTTGAGATTAAAAATAGTGGATCCGTACTTAGCTATGATGTACTGTGATGAAAATTACGCTACTATAATGGCTGTTGCTGGAACAGAACCTGAATCCAATGAAGAGAAAACATCAGAAGCTATTATGTTAAAATTTGAAGGGATTGGCAATCCGGCGCTAAGAGATTTACAACAAGAAATGATTAGAGAAAGGTATAAAATACCAAGAAGAGCAAACAAAAGAATGGAATAGATTAAGCAAAAGAATATTTATTTTGATAAAATATTTAACAAAATGTAGTTCATGAACAATGTTTTAAGATTAACACAAAAATATTAAATATCTCTTATATGTATCGTTATACGCGATGTCTGCGATGTCAATGACCGCAACTTCTTTTTATACACGGAAGTTCTTATTATTTCGACATGAAATTATATGTTATGTTAATCTAAACAAAGTAAAAACAAATTATCTATCTGCTAAATACATATAAATTAACAGGTAACAAACATCCCAACATAATATTTTGCAGTTGAAATATTGACATATTATTAAGATTAATATTACTTAAATTTACTCGATATAATACTATTTTTACAATTTAATCTTCGGAAATTTCCAGATTAATCATTCACCACATTAACAATTATTTAAAAAATGGATAATATAAAAGTACCAACTTTTATTAGTGAGTAGATTTTGGATTTTGCCATTATGTTCTTAAATTAATGAATGTTTCTTTACTTATTATGATATGGGCTATACATACACATATTCTCAGAGTTCTGAAAATAATATATGTAAATGAAAGTCTAGTTATTTTCAATAAAAATGCATGTTCCTATTTATTGAAAATAAATAGAGAATTGGAGAGAAATAATCATTCTTCAAACAATTTATAGATAACATTACAAAGTACTTACTGTGTACTATAGAATACATTGCTGTACTTTTATGAAATATTCTTAACTACTAATATCTTTAGCAACTTTGTCCGCATGACTTTTAAGATAATGTTACTTGCGTGCTTAGCTTCTTCATAAGAAACAAACTGCAAACTATCTTGAAAATATTTGTCTAAATATTTTGCATAAATTTTCAAAAAATTCTTCATTAATGTTTTTACGTATTACTTATATAATTAATTTATTTGCATTTTTCTTAAAATGATTATTATTTACAAATATATCGATCCTAACCATTACATCTTTACAATATTCTATACTGTGAAGTTGTTTACATAATAATAAACGTTTATTGCAAACTCAGATTGGTTTGGATATGAGAATTTCAAGTATTTACGACAACAACATCCTTGATTAAACAAACAAACATACTAACAATAGCTATACATTCTTTTAAGTTACACATTAGATTTGTCAATCTAATTACTTTACGACTAGATCTCCACCCGAGACAGTCCTTTTGATAATGGAGATAATTTTCAACTTTCATGGATATCAATTACTATTGACAGCCATGATCAGAAGTTTTATCATTATCAGTATTATTATAATACCGCTTATATCATCAAAAGAAATATTCCATGGTCCA
Source organism: Phocides pigmalion okeechobee (assembly GCA_018251015.1). Lineage (NCBI taxonomy): Eukaryota > Metazoa > Arthropoda > Insecta > Lepidoptera > Hesperiidae > Phocides > Phocides pigmalion. Next base: position 13,596 of record DWON01001549.1, read on the forward strand.
GGCGGCTTAGAAGAACATGAGTCAACCACATGTGATCAGTTCAGCCAAAACGCAAGGTTTAACCCTTATTCTGTTCTGGATTCCGAATGGGTCGTCTTTTACTATTGGGGTCCTGTACAAAGTACGATATTTTATTGGTTTTATGTTCCTGGACAAAAGGTTGGTTTATATTTTTGAATTATTTTATTTTTCACTATCTTTAAATTTTCAAGCTTGTTGCTGTTTCTTTTTATATGAAAAAAGAAGCAAATGAGCAAGGCCACCTGACGTTGAATAGTCGCTGCAGACTATGGACCTTCACATAAAACCTAAAACAGCTTAAACAAATATCAACGCGAGAAACCACCGATTCACTAATTGCATGAGTCGTCACGGCTAAATTGATTGGTTAAACTGTTTATTTGTGACAAGGAGCCATGCAACTGGTTCGAAATATCAGCAATTAATAAGCATTAATTGTGGGTACCCTTTATATAGTAAAATGTAAAAAACCTAAAACAAAACAACATCGTCTTCTCTGAGGTAGATGCGTTACTTCTCTTAGAGAAGATTTCTTCCTCTTCTAGCTGTAGTGCACCTCTCCAACGAAATACACGACCGGCTTCACGGCGAATTATGTCGACGATTAGCTTAGTTCTAAAGAGAAGCAACAAGTGTAAACACTACTTTAAAAGGATGATGCTATGCTAGTCCATGCTATGTGAATGCTTTGCTAAGAGCTAAAGTTGGATATGAATGTCCAAACTTACAACAGCCAATTTATGTCAAATGGCCCCCACGCTCATTAGTTACTATTCTTAAATGAAACGTGGCTATTTCCTATATGTCATTCTTAAAACATATTGTCTTTAAATATAGCGCGTTGAATACTTCAAAGAACTTCTAGAAGGCCACGTGAAAGAAGCTATTAACTGGACTGCCAAGTACGTAGTGATGAAGGAGAGGAACAATATGACTTCATTGCTTATTGAGAGGAGTGACAGAGGAGAGTACGATCTCTATACGCTGTTTAGAGGTAAAGTATGTAGTCGATATTACCTATTTAATTTATATAAAAAAAACATCTAAAATGTAAAATAAAATTAAAACGACTTTCTAAAGTACTTTTTAATGAAGTTACAATTTTTTTTTTTAATTTACTTATTTATTTATTGTAATACCAACCACAACAACAATAATACTAAAACTAAACTAAATAAAACCATACATTCTGTATTGTACATGTTATTAGCTGGTTACAGTTGGTACTTTGATATATATACATACTTATTTACGTAGATTACTGCATTTTTATAATTTGCAACTTTCAGGTCTACAAAAAGGTTATATCATTGAACCCATTGACGTGCGATTGAAGCAAACAGGAGATAATCGATATATTGGTTTAATGGTATGCAAAGTGAGTACAAATATAGACATCTTCTATTCAGAGATGCATTATTTATTTTTTACCGTAGCTTCTGTTGATCGTAACAGTAAACTTAGTTAAGTCTTATTTAATCTGTGGCAAATTTGTGCTTCTGTTTTAGAGGGCACGTTAAGCAGTTGCGGAGGTCTTTATTTTTTTATTTTTATAAAAGAGTAAGAAACGGGCATGCAGGCCAACTGGTATTTAGTGGTCACTGCAGCCCATGGACAACCACGTCCAATTTAAAATAAAACAGAAGTCCTATTTAAGGATGGACGCGGATGCGTTCTCACTCTTAAGAATTAAGATGGTCGTCTCCAGTAATGTGTATCCTGCAACCACACCTCCCCAACCGAAACACAATACATAAAGAAAATGTTGCTTTACGGCGGGGTATGAGGGTGGCGGAGGTGCCGCCCCGGGCGAGCTCTAATGGCTCTACCACCTTTAACTCTAGACTGAGAAATAGGTACTAAAATTTTGAAGACCATGTTTGTGTACCGTCTGTAACGTCCGAGCTCTAAAACAATTTGCAAGTTATTTCTGCATTAAAAATCATATTTAAATTCTATTAGATATCATTTTAAGATGGTATAATATTGACGTTTTTCTTGTAGAAACAGCAACACCTATTTTTCCCTTATGGCAGTAGTGTATAACTGGTGCGAGTTAATTTAAATTATGTTATCACAAATGTTTTTTAAGGCATTCCATCTTAGTCCTCAGGAGTATCAATACATACCTATGATTGTCTTAAGTAGGTAATCACGTAATTAAGTTAGTTCCGATGTAGAAACGTAGCATTGACCATTTAGATGTACAATTACACTTTCCCTGCGGTGTACAAACCTGTTGCGGCTTGTACACACCTGTGTTGTACGTACAAATCTGTATGGATTACGGGCGAACAAAAGTGCTGTGTTTACGTCGGCGCTATAAGACTGAGGACGGCCATTACATGCGTATTCGTAAATGTGACATGGAAACTAAAAAATACAATATTTTAGTGAATTGTCGGCGCATGTTCATGATAGAGAAATAAGCTCCAATTTAGTCCGCCTCCGCGCAACGCTAACCCGATCTAATACATTTGTATATGAGCGTCGCACTTGTGCTAACAGGATTGAAATGTCGTTTGATATTTAATTTTCGTTAATAACTAGGAAAATATGGTGTACGTGATGTCTCGAGTCCGAGATGTGCCTCCGAAGAAGAAAATTCAAGATGCGGCAGCCAGGATTGGGTATCGCGGTCGTGGCGGCAAGTCGTATCTGTACCAAGGACACCAGTGGATGCCCATACCTGAAGCCGATGAACGAATATACTGGAAACCATCGAGAGTTACACCTTGGATGTATAATTAAAGATTTTGTTGTATAAATATTTCTTGTTTTTTACTGACTGCAGTGAAGTTATAGTTTTTTGAATTTTACGTATGTACATCCATTGCTATGTCCCATAGTAACTATTAACAAATTACAAGCCAGGCGACCATCTGACCATCTTAATCTTTGTCAAGTTATATATTATAATGGTCTTTAGTTAAATAATATCAAGGCCATAATGTTAAATGTTTGCTGCGACCTTCGGCATTCTTCATCTGAATTCTAATGAGACTGAACTCCTTTCTGAGCCTGTATGCAGGTGCATGGCTGTTACGATTAAGACGGTCGCCTCGTTTAATGGTACCTATTCTTTGATTGCTTTTGTTATAGGGAATTATATTGCAAAAGCACGGGTGACATAAACCGAAGTTATCGAGTGGTTCTATAAAGAATAACTCAGGAATTCATTCTCGCCTATGTATAGTCCTCTCTTTAGAGATCGCTCTGGTACACTGTGTAATTTGAAGGTTAGGCATAATGCTGATGTTACTTTAGTTTTATTATGAGTACTTTGAAATGCAGCGATTGTCTATGATCTTAGATTATCGAAGCTAAATAAGTACATGAAGTAATTTGTGTAGAAATTACAAGACGAAAGAATTAATAATAATATGCCTGAAATATTTTAACATCAAATTTGTTCTCGATATGATTTCTTTCTTCTTCTTCTCTATTCTTCTATCCTTCTCTCTTTCTTCATCTATCTCCTTTTTTATCACAAGTCGTTCTTAATATTATTGAAATGTAAAAAATATTTTATGGTACAAATGCGACAGATAAAAGTTTTCCCATGTAATCAAAAACAGTTGTATTGATTGTACTGAATAATTTCGTGTTGAAATGGGTTGATTTAACTAATTTGTTCAAATAGGTTCCTATTAGGAGTACAAATATTTAATGCTATTGTTCTCGGCAGTCGCTTAAGGGCACGTTCTGCCATTATTTTATAATTAGGTACGGCATTCTCCTCCTTAAATAATCATACCGTAATTTTAGGATTCGAGGAAATTATAAAGAAAAATTAAGGTGAGAAAAATATGTTTTCCATTCTTGGAACCGCTTTAATAAATATTATAGCTTCTCGTTCTATAATTACAATTTTGCCTTACTAAATAAAAGATACTTCTACAAATATGCCTTTTCTTTTAGTTACATTTAGTGTCATAGACACAAGAAAAGATATGTCGCGACAGAGCCAACCAAACCTGATTTGACATTTCCAAATTTACTGTATGGATTTTTCAATTGACACTCTGGCTTCATAAATAGCAGAAATGCATGAGTGTTCAAATTTAGGTGGGATTTGTATTCTATTTGACGTTGATAACTATATGGATTACCGGGACTACATAACATAGGGTAGGGTCATATATTATGATTGTCAACAGGGTGACTGTTTTTAATATTTTTAATTTCTAATCTAAGTCTCGTTACATCAAACATAACCTTTGCAAAATTGTAGAATTAAATGTTTCGACGGATTAAAGACCGTAAGATATGGTATGGAACCATACCCATTTATAGTTTGCGACACACTTAAGTACATATTAGGTGACTACCTTACCTCTCTCCTGGCATTATAATCTGTGGTCGATTCTAGGAAGACTCACCTATTGTATGGAGTGTGCAATAGATAGGCACAAGTGACTACTTATTAAATGGAGAGTATACGAGTTAACTTATTCCGTTTCATAACGGAAATGATCAAAGGACACAACGATTCTCTAAAGACTTCGTAACTATCCGGGATTGGAATGTTTACAGTGACATTTATTGTCTAGATTGTTTTATAGACTAGAAAGCAATGAAGTCAAGAAACAGCCCCAATAACAATATTTGTGACGCATTTATCTTACTGGCGACGATAAACAAGTTGTAACTCATTTGACATAACATCTCATGTTTTCTATGCAAGTAATGAAAACTTTAAGTAAATATGTGTTATTATCAACCCAGACACCAAATCTACTTTTTTATTTTATTATCTGTCTGTCAGTTACCGCTTCACGAAAAAATCACTTGATCGATTTGAACGAAAGTTATTTTACATCATTATATACCATTCCTTTTCTTTGGGTAGTTCTGGATCTAATTCTTTAGGCCTAGATCTAGACATATTTCTTTAAATAGTTTTCTTTACATAGTAATGACGCGTGCTCGTTATCAATATGACAAGGGTCTTAAGTCGTTTGTAAAAGTAATAAACTATAAAATATATGGCATTTTTGAGAGCAGCCTTTAGAAAACGTATGTACCATTGGTTTAAGATCGAAGTTTCAAGATGAAGAAATATATATAATACGATTACAATTTAGCAAAAGTCGTTCAGATATAAAATGATACAAGCATTGTTTATCATATTATTGAATCTATCGCATTTAAATTGGTATTTTAAATAACTTTTTGTCCTGTTAGTAATTATAAATAATTTCATTCGCTGTAACAATATATACATGTGCTTTAACTTCAATAGTGCAATTTGAAAATTGATTAAATATATGTATAATGGTTTTTATGATTATTCAGACTATTTTACTCGCAATTTGTAGCAGACATTGTTATGCATTTTGTTTTATTTTCTTTGTCAGATAATATAGTATTACACGATGTTGATAAAATAAATATTTTAGTCCTTTAAAGTCAGAACATATAGAAAATGGAACTTCATGTACCGTACTGTGTGTGAACAAATAAATTGATTAGGAATATAAAAGAGCCTGCCAATTTTATGATATTTACCCAAATTTTATCTTTATAGTAAATGTAAAGGTGGGAGAACTATAGTTCGACCAGGGAGGTACTAACACCGCCTTTATAATCCGCCGTAAAGCATTACTTGTGTTTCAGTTGGAGAGTTGCGGTTGCCGGCTGCACTGAAGTGAGGCTACCATCTTAGTCCTCAGGAGTAGCGACGTATTTATGTTCGAGCTCAGATAGGATTCCGGTCATGTTTGTAGTTGTACGTGGAAGTCTATGGGCTGCGACTACGTAACATCAGGTGATTTGCATAGTCGTTTGCTACTCTTTTGACATAAAATAAATATATTGGTATCTTTAGTTCGGTAAGTCTCTCAATCTTGATATACTGATCGGGTCAGACGTAGGGGTCACTCAAAGTTTATAGTGTGAAACTGTGCGCGGTTTGTCAGAAGTTTTACATTTCTATGGGTAATAAGTGATCATTTGTATGCTTTGACGCGTATATCTTCATTTGCAGTCCATTTGTGACACGTGGGAACATTTTTCAAGCATTTTACAATTCAGGGGACGTTAATCTTTAAGTGCGTACATCATTTAATGTTTCGTCTTGTGGCAAAGGAGGTTCAGAATTCGAAACCTAAGCCTTTGATTTATCGAAATTATGTAGGTATTAGAAAACAGTAATCATGTTATGTTTTAATGAGTAAGGAAATAATCATGTGTAAGAGCTCGCCGTACAATTCTCAATAGTGTGTGAAATCCATTAATCTGCACTTAACTAGCATGGCCTAGGCCTCATTCTGTGAGGAGGCCAAAGTTCAAAATATAGGCCTCCTGACAACAGAACAACAAAAACGGAGTCGAACAACAATGGAATGATGATGATTGTTATTTAAAGGTATGAAAGGGCAAAAGATTCATACAAAGTTTACATAGGCTTCGTGGGTTATACTTTCTTAACAATTTGTTATTCTAAAATAATATACTTTATTTGAACTGAAAATCCACCTTGGGCTCTAATTAATCAGAACGAATTAGCATCTGATATCACAAGGCTTCGCCAGGGAGCGTGTTATCGATAATTATTATCGTTACGAGGGTAGCTGTCTTCGCGTCATTCACCGTGGATGATTGATTGCTGTTTGACCTCTACCCGAATACTGCGGCAGGAAACTATTCCTTTTCAATACAGCGAGCAATCATAGAAAATAAGGACTTATTTAGTAGAATTAATACATTGGCTTACTTTCACTTTAAGTTTTGGACATTTGTGATATTGGCGTGCCTTGGGGATAAGATTGATTTGTACAGCGTGACGGCAAACGGAATTACTTTCTGTGGCATTATGCCTTCTCTTCGCCATCGCTCTCTGCTCTTTATTTGTATTCTATATAAATAAAATAAGAATAATATATTTATTTCATTACGCTATTTATTACTTAATTTATTCAACTCTATATTTAATTATAAATTATTTAAATAACAATTTATTTTGGCGTTTTACATCTGCCGGGCGTCCCGTTACGACTATATTCTTAATGAAATGAAAGCAAGCCTGTATTATAGCTAATAATAAATGGTTACTGAATCTGCAACAAACCTCAAGTAAAACAGAAGATCCAACTAAACTTGATCATAGACACGTTAATGCTCATGAAAACTTAGATGAGAAACATTTTTATGTTGACAAACACACACAAAATTTTAATCATCTTATTTAATATTTTACGTGGGCAAAGATGAATAAACAATTAGGTATGATAGTATACAGTTAGTAAAAATAATGTGTAATAAAATATGAATACTAATATATCTAAAAGAAAACTAGATTTTCCCATTCAACTGTCACTTTTTTGATAACGCTGAATAGAAAAATCAACATTATCAAATAAAATATGAGTCCGAGCTGTATTTACTATAAAACAAGGTGCGTGCTTACTCGACACTTAAAAAAATTCGCCCCACGGCTGGGGAGATCCATCATCATTGACGTGCGTGCAAGATTGATGGCGGCACCACGTCGTTTGACCTCCAACCGGCGTACATAACGAACCGAACTGCACTCATTACGATTTGTACGCTCAAAGCTGGATAATTATGTGAACTGTTATGTAAAGACCCCACACGCTTGGAATGTCTCCTCAGTAATTAGGATACAGGTTTTAAAAAAATCGTTAATTGGAGGATTTCTGATATATTACCTATCAACGTTCCATCTAAACAAAAATAATATAATTATACCCAAGCCTTTTTTCAGGAAACCCTTTTTTAAGTTTACTTTTTTAATAGAATAACGATTAGTAGGAGTGATATATCTGCGATTTCTCCCACTTATGGGATTTTTTTTCGTGCTTGTAGATAACACTAAACGACTGTCTCAGGACCATCATGTGCGTCATACTTGTTGAAAAGAAAGTGATTGTCTATTAAAAAATATAAAGTGAAGTAAGAGAGATTCAAGAGTGAGACACATAAACAATGTATTCTAACATGGTACTCATGATTCTCTGATGAAACTTTAGTCTTATTTAGAATTTATTACAGATGTCTAAGAGCCGGCTATATAACCGGCCGCCAGATAATCGATAAGTTCTAACTCACCTTTAAAAACATTACCTAATAACAATAACAACCTCATTTTAATATGATAGATATGATGCAACAGTGAAATAATATCACAACGACAATCGTAATGTTTTGAGTTATAAAAATGTGTTAATTAGATAAATTAATTACTGAATACAAACAATATAATGATTCTATGCTCTGATTAATTAATTAATACAATATATAAGACAGTTCTTAATATTATAAAGAATGTAGAAACGAACACTATGAGACGTGTTAAAAGAAGCATCAAATACATTTAAAAAGCAATACTATAATAAACAGTTCATTCAAAAACACGCCTTAAAACATAGTTGTAAGGGTCATTATGGCGAGTTCACAATCTCTAATTAATGTCCTTTATGTGTAACACGATACATGTAAATGAAATACAGGGTGCAGAAACTGATGTTTATCTAAACAACGCAATTACGATAAATGTATAAGAAATAAAGGACCGAACCTGTCACCGTTCCACCACACCATAACTCGTTAGGCCGGCGTTCGGGATTGTCACATTAAAAGGCGACTACACGTAATTCATTAGCCGTTATACAACCGAGATTACCATAAAAATCTAGTAGAAAATAATCTTGGAGCGGACCGAAAAGAATAAATATGCCACACGGAAATTTAGTATCGGACGTCGTGGTTCCCCGCCGAGAGCAAAGGACCCGCGCGTCGTACGTGGCGCTACGGCCTACATTTTTTTTTGTAAACCAATAAAAACACCATCTCAATACAAAATGAACGCTTGTCTATAAGTTAAAACGTTGATATGATTTTAAAGCAATATGTACACGGAATTTACACATATTAATATTGAAGTTTCGCCGTGACCATGAGCCGTGCAACTAGTTCGAAATATCGGCAATTAAAGTGGTAATCGTGAGGATCCTTTATATAATAAAATGTTGTTAATTACTGCTTAACATTTCATTACATTTCTACTATAATATATCTAGAATCTATACGATTTTATTAAGGTATTTTACAATATTACTTCTACCCTATACTAGCGTGAAGTAATTATTGAGTTTCGGTGGAAGGACTCACTTATATATGTCACCAACTAAGGTAGAAATAGCAACGCATCTGAGAGGAACTTCAGATGCAAACTACATATATAGAGTTGAGTACAGATATTCATGGGTCGCACTGATCATTTATTAATTCGTTGCTTTACATCTTTAATGTAATAAACACACTAATCATGTTTAAACAATCAAGAAAGTAAAATTAAATAATAGTAATAGGCAACGCCGCGGTATCTGGAATGCAGGGAGGAAATATTTTTGAACTGTCATCGGGAACTAATTTCGTAAGTTTTTTGTGGTTTTCTGTTTTATAATTATATTGTAATATTGTAAAGCGGCGTTGTAACTTTGGCTCTTGTGGGTTCCTCGCTAATAGTTTGTCTGTTGAAATGTACTTTTAGGAAATTTTAGTTAATTAGTCCGGCTTATTTATGTACCACAGTGTTGTCGTCAACTTAAAGTCTAGTTTCTTAGTTAAAGTGAGATATAGATGACAGAAACTATGCATCGACCGGGGAAGTACCAACGACGTCCTCACAATCCGCTGTAAAATGACTCTTATGTTCGGTTAAAGAGTTGTAATTGTCGCCTAGTTAGAAGCAAGGCAATTTTAGTTCGAAAGTGTAGCAAATCATGTCATTATGATCTCAGGTAAAATTTCAGTTCTGTTTGAGATTGCATGTGGATGTTCATGATCTGCAATTACTTAAGGTGTATGCTGCGTGTCGTTGTTGTATTACACTTAAAGAAACCTATATAATAGATCTCAAGCAAGGACTATATCTAGAGTCAAGTCATCTCTACACACATTACATTCAAAATATTTAAATTTTTATATGAAGTAATCTATGATGATGTCGTAAATGCGTGAAACATTTTTGACATATTTGAAGAGTGTTTTTAGGTTAACATACACTTTTACATAGGTTTTTTTCAGATAATATATGCAGATAGGCAAATATTAAATTGAGATTCATTTGAGAAAATATTTATGATACATATAGTGTCAAAAATTATGTTTCTGTATTAATTTAATAGAAAAAAAATATTTCGATTTATGATTGCAAGAATGTAATATGTTAATAAGCTGTAATATGTTAATAATGTTTTGGTAGAGCCGTTAGAGCTCGCCCGGGGCGGCACCACCGCCACCCTCATAACCCGCCGTAAAGCAACATGTTCTTC
>DWON01001550.1:0-23911 GCA_018251015.1 Phocides pigmalion okeechobee
AAGTGCGGTTGCCGGCTGCACTTTGAAGCCAGGCGACCATCTTAGTCCTCAGAGTTAGCAACGCATGTACGTTCGAGCGCAGATAGGATTTCGGTCGAGTTTGTTGTTGTACGTGGATATCTATGGGCTGTGATTACTTAACATCAGGTGGTTTGCATGCTCATTTGCTACTCTCCTCATATTAAAAAAATCATCATCAATCATGTGTTACATCGATGTACTAAACTTCTATCGCTAAAAAAACTCAGCAGTTTTTTTCAGTGCGCCATAACTCGCGTAATTTCAAAAATATACGAAATGATGACATCCCTAGTCTTACACAAACAAATCACAAATTGAGGTAACCCATAACAAATTATACAAGTACGTGTATACCTTTGATTGCCGGCGCCCTCCGTCTGGCTCCGTGTGTCTGTGAATAGAAAGGTCTCCTAATTTGTGAGATATAATCTTTTGTCAAGACAGGATTAATAACCTTGGTCATCTTGAGTATAGTATTTTGTGTCGTAAGGGCACACGAGGCACATGCCCAGGGGTCAGTGTTGCCAATAGTACGAATCGAAAAACCGACATTTGCCATTAAAAACAGAAAATTAATTAAATTAACGCATTGTTTAAGTACATGAATGATACTCACCTAAAGACATTTTCAAATACGTACGTCATTAATTTAACCGTCAGCCATAATAATCACTTATATTCGTTACAAAAGTATTTGTCGTTGCCGAGAATCGAACCCTGTTTTTTCGGATTTAGCTTCTGATTCCAATTTAGACAAAAGCTCTATAATGGTGACCAACTAATAAAAATACATAAGAATATTTCTAAATACATATAGTCAAACATGGACTAAACATTAGTATTTGTTACACAAGTATTTGTCCTGGCTGAGAATTGAATCCTCAATATTGAGGTTACCAGAGTTACCAGTTAGAGGTCACTAACCACTAGATCAATAGGCCAGTAACTTCTCCCTCTATTGTGCTCGTTCGGGCTTATACCTATTAGAAATCCTGTTACAATCCTTTTAATTAGCGTACATTTCGTTACGGATTAAAGTAAAAACTCGAAAAGATTATCTTACAAACAACTCAAAAAATACCGTCGCTAATTAGCACGCCCTTCGTTTGTTTACTTTTTATTTTATTATGTTTCTCCAGATTATCTGCTCTCGATACTTTTAAAATCAGACGGCATTTTACATAATCGTTAAAGTGATGTAAAAGACGAATCGCTGTTTAATTTTCGTTATATGAAGTAACTCAATGCTTATATTTTATGAAAGATTACATAGAAAGCAATGACCTTTCCAATTGTGTCCAAAATTACTACACTTCAATGTAAGTTTGTAATAAGCTTCTTTTAAGAATTGGTAGTAACGCCCTTGTTTTATGTATTATTACGCATTTTTAGATCGATTGCAGAATTACCAACTGTGAGAATAATGCAGGAATAGATATAGCGGCTTTTTATGCTAGAAAAGTAACAAATGTCAATAATTGGTCGCTTCTGTAAATAAACATCAAATTTTAAATAGAACTAAAGCCCCGTCTGTGTTTCTACGTAGACACGTTGCTATTCATAAGGAGTAAGATTATTTCTCTCTTGTATCCGGTAACTATGGCAGGAACCGAAACAAGAACTGCTTCGCAGCGCATTACAGTTCTACTACTTATAACAATATTGCCGACAGAATTGAACACTGAGGAGAGCTTTAAATAGATATTTCCATTACAATCATCCCCGTGTTATTAAGAGGGTCGACTCGCACGCGTGTCTACAATGTGTGAGTAGACTAAACAACGGCTCCGTCCGTTTGGGGGAGCCTAAGCCGCTGTAAGCACTAGGGTTGGTAGCGGGCAGACATCGCTCCGAATGAGATTCGAGTTAATTGCAGTTATTAATTCCGCACCCCGAAACATTCGTACAGTTTCGACACACTAAGCCCTGAAGGGCCGGGAAACACTAATTGATTCGGACGCCGACGCTGCAACCGGAGAGATTATTACTTGATATGAACAGGCACGCTTTGAATAGTTTTTGTGTTACTGTGTAATACTATGAGGGGTCGGGCTTTGAATCACGTGTGACTTATTATGTACATAGACTAAAAAGGTGCTAACAAAATGGCCGTTTACTCTCTCTTATGTAACTAAATATAAAATTATCGAAATAATTTTTGCTTGTTTGTGAGAAGAGCAGCAAACGAGCACGTAAACCACCGGATGTTAAGTAGTCGCAGCCTATAGACATCAACATACAACCACAGACACGAGTGAAATCCTACCTGAGCTCGAACGTAGATGCGTTGCTACTTCTGAGGACTAAGATGGTCGCCTCCAATATTGTGCATCTGGCAACCACACCTCCTCAACCGAAACACAATACATGAAGAACATGTTACTTTTACAGAATTTTACCGCCCTTTTAAGATCTCCATCCGAAATTTTGTTTTCTATTAATTTAATTAAATTAATATTTGTGCCAATAGATTTATTTGCACTATATGTTGGTATTAATAAAGAAGCGTTATTAGTGTTTTCGGAAACCACCTTGCCTACACACTCGGCGAGATACTGGGCTACGGTTACCCTCGTATCCCTCGGGATGCGTTTGATAATTTTTATATTATTTTTAAAACGTGCTAATTTTTGGTATAGAACCTCATCATTGCTTGGAACTGATTCATCTGTGTGATCATGAGAAGGTATTTGATCACGATTAGCTACATCGGTTCTAGGAACGTGAGAAGACTACAATGAATAGTTAGGCTACGTTAACCTTTCTAAAATTTATTATTATCACAGATGGAACAGCGTACCAAATATTCACATGAGTTTTGGATGGACATTCGTGAAATAAAAAAGGTTAATTAAAAATAAAGCTTACAAAAACTAAACTAAACGTTTAATATTATCTACATCAAAAATATATATCAAAGAAAAATGTTTTGTTTTAAAGTACTTATAATGGATATAAAGTATTCAGCTGCATCCATTAAAGAGACATTACAAGATCACAGTATAAACTTTCGTTATTTGAAAATTCTTGTTGTGATTCCACTGAATTACAAATTTCTCCATGAATACGTGTAGACGTATGAGGGATCCGCATAGGAGACACACACATGGATGATAAACCAGGGCTCCAAGACACCAATATCGTCATATTTGGTTCTTTTCTTTTAAAAAATGTTACGTGTTTTAAATATTATTCATGATCTTACATGGATAAAATGTATAAATAAACATATTTTCATTATTTCGTAACAAAATTTAAACTTTTGACACATGACAGCTCAATGACAACAGCATGGTTTGGTTTTGTTTTATTTACTAGATTTTCCCGCGGCTTCGCTTCGCCTTGAAGCCCTTAAATAAATGTCAATCATAAATAACGTGAAATATGGAAAACATCAAAACAGCTGAAGCTATAGTTAATAAGATATTAAAGTGAATATAAAAATACATTTTTTAAAATAAAAATTATCCTTTGTCCCTTTTAATACCTCTAAGAATATGTGCACAAAGTTTCATAATAATCGGTTGAGTGGTTTTGGCGTGACAGCGTAAAAAACATTTATAATATTAGTAGGGATTGTATAACATTTTAGTAAGACAATTTTGTATACCTTAATTTAAAGATTTCACATTCCGAATAACGTTAGCTTTTTTAATGCATGCAATATCTTCCAGACTTTAATATCCAGCGGATAGAAGAGGCAAGTTAATATGCAATTTGCTTTGTAATCCTGAGAGGCTTGCGATACTCACTTTGTAGACTATATTTCACCTTGGAAGAAAATACCGGAGTTTATTTTACTTATTTTAAACTAATCATCTCGGAATTTATTCATTTTATTATTAATAATTGATCTCAGTTTTATAATTATTATTGATTTGATTTGATTTATTTTGTAATTATTGATTTAAATTTCCATCGACTCATATTTATTTTTCTTACAGACAGGAATTTAAATTATAATTATATTTATGATGTAGTTAATTTAATTTTATATATTTTTTGCTTTGATTTGTCATGTATCTGAATTAGTGTAATTGGACTTGATGTCCGTTCTAGCTAGCTATAAATAAATTAAATTAAATTAAATTAATTAATTATGTAATGGGTGAGTACCCATTACATAATTTATTAATTTTACTAATGCCTTTTAATTGGCGATATAATTATATAAGTAATATGGAACGCAAAAAAGAAAAACGAATTAGACGTAGGGTAGATACATTAATCTATTACTGGCACCTGTCAACAGTTCTCCCCCGCTACCACAGTTCAGGGACCACGACCCACGCAACTGATTCGATATATCGGCAATTAAAAAGCGTTAGTCGTAAGTACCCGTTATATAACATAAAATACATCAGTTATCTACAAATGAACCTCCAGACATAGAATCAATAAACATATTTTATCTCCTAAAACGTGAACATTCCTTGTAGTGCTAATAGAAACATATTTGTCATTCTATCTGCGATACCATTAAGGGCATTAAAACACGTTACAAGCAAGACCCCTGAGGGCTCGGAAACGCTAAAAACATCCTACATTTCTCAGCCAATGAACTGATCGAACATCGAATCAATTACTCTAATGAACTAGAAATTAAGTACGTCCCGTTTACCACAATCTATCGCTAATTAACAAGATGTAAATTGCTTAGCAATTAGAGCTATTAGGTACTAGCGCCATCTAGTGTCAAGTAGCATCAAGTAGATGGTACTGCCATCTATTGGTAAGTATTTACACAAAAGTTTTGTAGCTATACTCATAGATGGCGCTATGTATCAGTTATGCTGGTACTAAAATACAAATGTCGCTAACTGTACCATTGTTATAAATTGTAAATTATCATGTTAGTTTTTACCATACACAGTATATGCATTTTTATTCAATTAATATAATTTATTTTATCTTTGGTATGTTTGTTTATGTGGTCTCCATAACTTTCAAGTGATCAATTTAAATCTTTGTGTTGATTGAAATAATTTAACAAATATGTACTGTATTGTGGATAGAATCTGACAGAGTTTTAAGAGTTGTGAGACATTCATTTCTTTGACACTATAATACTTAAAATAACAATTTCAAACAAGACCCTTGTTCTATAATTACGTAGTTAGTATGGCGACAAGGATGGCAGCGAACACTCAAAATTTAGTTCAGTAATTTCGATCTTAGTCAATGTTTTGAAAATAATACTTCAAGACACGTGTCAACAAACTTTTTTATGTAAAAAGAGTAGCAAACGAGCATTCAAACCACCCGATGGTAAGTAGTCTCAGCATGGGCTGGGCTAGCCATCCACGTACAACCACAAACCGAAATCCTATCTGAGCTCGAACGTAGATACTTTGCTACTCCTGAGGACTAAAATGGTCGCCTCGATTCAAAGTGTAGCCTGCAACCGCACCTCACCAACGGAAACAAAGTAATCCTTTACGGCGGAGTATGATGGTACATCCCCGGTCGAACGGTCGGTCGGTTCTCCCACCTTTAAAATGTACTGAAAATAATACTTCAAACTTAAATAAAACTCATTATTAACATTATACCAATTTATTTTGTAAACAGGTTTTTATAATGAAACATTAAATATTAAACAATTGCCCAATCGAAGATAACGTATTCCCATGTTATTCTTAGGGAGCACTTTAACAGTACATAGACTGCTGTAACTCCTAATTTTGACTTTAAATCTAAAGTTATTTGTTTATAGAATATTTTAATATTAAAAAAAATAGTAATATGACTATAAACTTAACTTAAATAGCTAATTTCCAAGATTAAGTGCAATATTCTCCATTTTTTATTTTTTATTTTTATGTGTGAAGAGTAGCAAACGAGCGTGCTAAACCACCTGATAATAAGTAGTCGGAGCTGATAGACATCCACGTACAACCACAAACATGAATGAAATCCTATCTGAATTCCAACATAGATATGTTGCTACAGAGGACTAAAATGGTCGCCTCGCTTCAAGGCAACCGCATCTCTCCAACCGAAACACAAGCATTGCTGTATGTATTTTATTTATTCCACCTTATTTACCTTATTCAACAAAATAAATTTCATTCTCCATTTATTTTATCCATATTTTTTATGATATTTTTTATTAATTTTCTTTTTTTTTATTGAATAGTTCAGTTATCTGCAAATGCTATTAGTTAATTTAACATAAGATCTCCGTTCAAATATTATATTCAAAACTTAAGGTAAAAATTTAAAGGTGGTGCACCCGTTAGAGCTCGCCGGGGGCGACCACCGCCACCCTCACAACCCGCGGTAAAGCGACATGTTCTTCGTATATTGTGTTTCGGTTGGGGAGGTGTGGTTGCCGGATACACATTATTGGAGGCGACCATCTTAGTCCTCAAGACAGAGAACGCATCCGCGTCCTTCCTTAAATAGAACTTCTGTTCTATTTGAGATTGGACGTGGTTGTCCACGAGCTGCAGTGACCACTTAACATCAGGTGGCCTGCATGCTCGTTTCTTACTCTTTCACAATAAAAAAGAATCAAATAACATGCCTCGTCTTTGCAAATCTTTAGGCATTACGTAAAAAAACGGAAAACTTTATATCCAGTTCTTTGTTGTTTCTATCTTTTACCTTTCTCATTATCTTGAGTGCTTTTAGGTATAAATAAGACATCATTACGATATTTCTCGTTCTTCAGACCTTGTTGGTGCATACCTACACAAAACATATACATAAAGAACTAAAATTACACTACAAATGTTGTTTTGATGCACCCAAGAATTGGATACGATAGTAAACATTACTTTAAACTCAAGGAACGAGTTTTAAAAGTAGTCACAACATAGTAATATACAGATAACTAGAAACCAAGTCATATCTATATATGAGTATTGTGAGCAGTTTACATTCATAACATGCGTACTAAAGGAAAATTATTAAAGGAGATATTAATCTAATATTTTATGCTTGGTTCCTTGAATATTTGTACGCTTAAGATGCGAATCTGATAGCAAATAAATATGCTAGTAAATAAGTTGTGGAGAAATAAATAAAAACATAAACATTTATGTGCCATAAGGAGAATGATACGTTGCAGTTACCAGAAATAGTAAGGTTACATACATTCAACTAGCTCTTACCAGTAAATTCGCTCGCTTACAAGTCTATATTATAACGCCTATTGAAATTTATATCGCAATTGGAATACATTGGTAATAAAAGGAATCATACAACAATAAAACATACTAATATTTATCTTCTACTAACAAACGGGCCTAGCTTCGCTCGGGTAATAGAGTTTATATTTCTCGCCCAATTTACGAAAAACAAACTTTACTTATTATGCGCCAAAACCTTCCTCAGGAATCATTTTACCTGTTGTTGAAACTATGAGAATATTCGTCCAGTACTTTTGAATTTATCACGAACAGAGAGACGCGAGACGACGGGAGACTTTCTTTTATAATATTTAGAGATTTCATCTCGTTGAATACAAACTTTCATCCCTTATTTTAATCCTTAGCGGTAGAATATGGAAAATTTCTTCCTTAGTACTCATTTGCATCACAGTGATTGCGATATAGTGATATCGGTTATGAATTAATCTCTGGATCGTCTTTTGTGTATGTATTATATCCATAACAATCTTATTCTGTTAAATGATGAATTCTGTTATTTTTTTATGTGAGAAAAGTAGCAAACGAGTTTGGAAACCATTTGATGCTAAATTGTCGCAGCCCATAGATATTCACGTACGTCCACAAACACGATCGAAATCCTATCTGAGCTCGAACATAGATACGTCGCTTCTCCCCAGGACTGAGATGGTCCCCTTCAAAGTGTAGCCTGCAACCGCTCCAATTGTTGTCCAATAATAGATAGTTTTTCGCTTAGATAGCATATTATTATTTCGGTTCATAACGTCCGTAGTTAATACAAGATGGACCAAATTAAAGTAGTAATTATCGAGCTATATTAAGCAATAATAAATGGCTGTCTGGATGTAAGCGTGCGTGTGTACGTATGGATGTGTAAGTACGCGCGTGTAGTTTATTATACCATTAAATTTATACCAGTGATGTATTAGATACTTCTAAAATTGTATTTATTTATAAGGTGTCGTTATAGTTATATTATTGAGATATTCATGTTATTGTTGCAATTTATATCTTGTATTTTTAAGGGAATGATTTAAATTTGTTTCAAAAATAAATCAAATATTTTGTTTTTATTATATAGTATACAAATATAATTTATAAGCATTGTGTGGTTATGGAAACCATATCAATTTTAAAAAATATTAAGTGATTAAAAATACTTTGGCTAAAGTTCGTCTTTATCAAATGCGTAACCAGTATAAATAAAAATATGACAAGCTTTTACCTCCCTTTTTTATATTTTGTACGCTATTTGGTATGTAGCAAACATACGGTGTATTTAAGGTACCTATACGATTCCCTGTAAATTCCTTTATGCCTCCGTGAAATACCAGTTACAATCCGTTTATCCGCTTCCAAGATAAGTCCGCACATACCGATAGACAGATAAAAAATTTAAAAACTGGTTTTTCGGGTTTCACTCCGTGCATATAAGCATATGAGTTTACGAAATGGCAGTTATATATTTGGAAACGTTTCATAAAAATAAGGTACCGCCATCAACCCATTACTTTTCCGCTCCAGGACGAAATTTACTCCCAAAATTAAGAAGGATCGGTCTATAGTCCATCACGCTAACCAAGTTCAGATTGGTAGACTTGACAGACTTGTGACAATTTATGGAAGTTTCTCAGGTGCAGATTTTCTCGCGATCTTTTCCTTTACATAAGATAATATTTTAGTCATTATCTATATCTAATTTGTATGTAACTTCGAAAAATCAGAATTAAATACCAGGTTTACAAGTCCCTTATACTCTCTGTGTGAGGCGAGAATTTACCACTAGTCTGTTACAGCTTATGAAGTTATAAAGACACTTGAATCTTACACTCAGCCTATCACTACCAACCAAAGAAAAGAGTAAAGTATGTGTTTTTGTAATAACATTTTGATATCCGTCGTAAGGATGATCAAACAACGTGCGTCATTGAATAAACATCGTACACGTTTGTACTCTATTGACTCGTTATGTCATTACTAACCTTAGCTCGCTTCACATATTGTGTCGGAGACATTGTACTGGTTCAAATTGTCGCCTTTTTATACCGCGCGGTGTTGTTACAGCTTGTAAATACATAATGATATATTGCTTCCGACGTGTTATTTTATGTTATGTAATGTGGTAATTATTATTCATGTTTCCAAATTCAAATACATATTTTTGCTGTATATAATATTTATCTAGATTTACTCAATTATATCTATCGCTATATTCGTGTACATACACCAATCACGGACAGTTTAACAATACGTATTCAAATATTTATCACTTATTAATGAATAAAATAAATATATTAAACAATTATACCTTTATTATTTTTTATAAGTTCTTCATACAAGCCATTTCATGATTTATACAGGTCATAAACTCTTAATTCATAAAAGCATTTTAAAAATTCAGAAATCACCATAAGAAGCTTATATCTTACCGTTTTTTGGGAAAAATAAATACACCGAAGAATTTAGGTTCAGCAAAACACACTTGTTTACAAAAACATTCAGTCACTGAAACGATCTGATCATTCACAAATGCTTGAAAAGCCTATTGTATTTCGATTAGCCCACTTCACTTTCACTTACAATACGGCTATCATTCACTTTACGTACACTTTTCATTCAGAAAAGTCGGTAAATAGATCGGAAAATTGTGTAAACGGTGATCGATTGAAGACGCGCGGATTGAGAGAGACAGAGAGACAATATGACATAGGCTCCGCGCAACCGCGTTATGCGCAAGAGTGGGGGTCCGAATCACGCGTAGCAATCCTTGCCTTAAATATTTATTTTAGGACCAATAAATTCAACAAAAATATACACCCAATGATCAAGTTTTCGCAAAACTTGAGGGTGATACTCCAGATCGGGTTAAACAAGTTTTCTAATACAGGTTTCGGTTAATTTACACTTCGTAAAATCATGTCTCGCCCAGCGCCAATCCACTTGAAATCGTCTCTTGACCTCAGTTTTAAACATCGTAACGTCTTTTAAAATAAAGTTTTACGCAATAGGTTTAATATCGCAAAAACATTTTTCTTTTTTTTATTACTTTTCAATCACCGAACTTTTCTTTCTCAAACCGGTCTGACTCGAAAGAATTCTGAATTTAACTGATGAATTTACATTTCTGGTCTGGGTCTGGGTGTTCATCCAAAATACATCAGAATATCAAAAATTCCCGTGTGGTCCTATAAGTGTAAAACGCTTTACTAAAATTATTTTTTACAAAACCAAAATTCACTAATTTATATTCTAATAATAGAGATATCAATTTATGTAGTTAGAATGCCTACTACGTGTTTAGATCCGAAACGAGTTGTATCGATGTTATTATTTTATTTTATCGGAAGAATGTGGTTTTTATAAAGAGCTACGGTCACATTTGCTGTCAATGTTGAGGCTAATTTGACGTACTAAAAATATCGATGATTGTTAGATTTGTATGGATTAATTTGACCTTGAAATTGTAAGTATTTCTCGAACTTCATAACATTAATTTAAAAATTCATATATGTTTATTAATCAATGAACTATTAATTTATAGAAAAAGAGTTAGATCTCGTGACGATGGAGAGCCATTTTTTTAAACTCAATCTTAATAAATTCTTTTCGTATATGATTCTCTATAACTTTATCTTTGATAGTGTAAAACTTGCATCGAAGTCGTTTCAACAGAAAATTAATAGATGGTACAGAGAAAAACAAACACTTAAAAATTTCATTTTTTTTTCAAGTTTTAATATCATGAAAATATTCTTTACTTGCATTACATTCGGAAACTCGCATAGAAATTACAGCATATTTTATATTATATAACGGTTAGTCACGATCCATGCAACTGATTCGAAATATCGGCAATTAAAAATAAATCAAAAATCGTTAATCGTGATTACCCGTTATATAACATAATATATGGATTCCGTGATAATATCAGTCTAAAATCGTATGCAGCATATTTGTACATTAACTTTATTTATCTCTAATAAATTCAGACTCAACGGTCCACAACGTTGATTGAAGCCACTGAAGCTTAAAATCTGTTAACAATTTTTTGCTGATATTTGTTTTATAACGCCAATTACACTAAATAATATAGGTTTGAATTATTACTTTATTCTATAGAGATCAACCTTGCTGAACTAAGATAAGTGTGCTTATATAGAGTATCCAAACTATTGCCTAGTTTGGATACCTATTGCCTAGCCTTATACTATTGTGACTATACAGCTTGTTTAAAAAGACTCTCTTTCTAAATAGATATTTTGACACTCAAACGCAGAAGAAACACTTATGCTTATGACAAAAAAATTGTAATTGGTTGGAATCGACCCCGTAATTTTCCGCCTAGTAGTTATAGTCACTAACTAACCAGAAGACCAAAAGGTCAATCTTATATAGCAAATACATACGCAGTAGTGAACAAAATGTTTATTTTTACAAAATAGATATCAAATTCGTTACATCGCTGGGTACTGTCTGCAACACACAGATGACTGGAAGATACTCTATCATGCTATGTCAATGCACGTCATGCATACTACATTACAAACCATGAACCAATATTAAAAGTTTTTACTGTCCGAAGGTATTCACTAAATTAATCAATGCCTATTTCTACTTTATAAAAGCAGTGTTTAACGCTGCTGTGTT
This sequence comes from Phocides pigmalion okeechobee, assembly GCA_018251015.1. NCBI lineage: Eukaryota > Metazoa > Arthropoda > Insecta > Lepidoptera > Hesperiidae > Phocides > Phocides pigmalion. The sequence continues at coordinate 11,805 of DWON01001550.1, forward strand.
GTAAGGGTGTAAAAACAAAGGTACACTTCAATTTGCGTACACTCAGCAATCAGAAGTAGAAACGACCTAAAATAAGATTTCCATTCCTGTTTTAGGGTGAACATGGATGTCTATAAAATGCAGCTACCATTAATACCACTTATTCCTTTTTTTGCTACATTTCCGGTATTCCAATTAGAAGGATGTTAAAAAGAAGAACAAATAATGAAGTCAAAATTTCAAATTTACTCTTTATTTTTGAAGTTAGAGACCACAGTGGGAGAACCGGCCAGCGAGCTCATTTAGCGACGGCAGCTGCTTACCAAAGAGGCGTGGGTGCCGCTCCACATGCATATTGCAAGGATTGCCAACTATACTGTTAAAAACGGTATTTTCTAAACTGTTTTTCGTCTATAAGACTGTTACTTTTCAATAAAAATATACGTTATACTACTTTCACAATATTTGTTTGTAAGCTTTAAAAGAAATATGCGCATACATTACATTTGTCAGAAAATAGGTACGCTAGGCTAGGCTAAGTAGACTTTAGACATTATAAAAATTCCACGCATTAAAGGGTTCATTGAATATAAACTAAATCGACCCCTGATTTTTTATAAAAAACAACGTCATCTCATGTACGTTAGTTGAACCATATCTAAATTAAAAAAAATACACAATAAAACATAGCCTATTATTAACATTTTATAAATTATACACAAGAATGTCACTTTCTTGACAACTGAATGTTGACAACTTCATCTTGAAACTAACTTCAATATGTGTTATATCGGCGTGTGCATTATCGTGAAAATACTCTGATATTTTTTTCGTAGTGTAAAGTTTTCTTAAAAAAAAAAAAACACGTGGTCGACTGTTATAGACCTACAATAAATCTTTTTAAAAAGGTTTCTCGTATCTTTTACACTTTATTTTATTCCTGAATGTGATAATTTGACACAAAGCTTATTTTTTACAGAATTGATAAACTGCGACGAATAGGTCGAAGAAGTATGTATTCAAAACATCAGTAAGATCTGATTCTGTTTATTTTGCCAAAATACTGTTTTTTACACTCCTGGCCATAACATACAATATTTCGTATACAAAAGTTAGCAACCCTAATTGCAAGACTCATAATCCACATGACACGACAAATGTTTTAAAATTTAAAATTACTGTATTCTCTTCTCGTTATGTTAATGGATCAGTATGAATATAAAAATATTTCATTCCGAAAACAAAAGAGTATTAAGTATCACGACCGGTATGACACAGTAGTGCAGACGGCACCGGGTTTGATTCCCGACATGTAAATAATAATTTTAGAATTCTGTATTGAGTCTGAGTATTTGTGTATTCGTTCATGGTACCTTTTTTGTCTTGGAGAAAAAAACTTTAAAAATACCTAGTATCTTGGAAACTATTCCGAGTTGAGTGTGATATCCACTCATTAATAAAATATTAGTAGTTAGTGGCTAGTGGTATTCCTAAAACGGACTCAACTGATGTCGCAACGAAGAACAAATCACGAGGAACTTCCCTGACTCCTTAGGTGCCAGTCTGTGCCTACGATGGTGTGAGACCATATCAACCGGCGTCATTCCTGGGATCACTACGTCGTAACAGCTCAAACTCCGACTTCTTTTACTCAACTCACAGAACAGGTAGGAGATGCTGTAGCAGGACTTATCCACGTTACCTAAAATACTATCTATACTACGAATTCTAATCCGGACATATAATTGCTAAAAGCGTTATTTATATACTAAAAGACACCTTACTAACTTTAATTCTAGTTGGTTAATAATTGATGAACTTAAGTAACTGGGACCATTTTCCACCACCTAAAGGTATATGAAGTGCATGTTTGCTATAAAGATAAGTATAACAGAATGCCCGTCTTACATACATTTAGGAGCTATGTAAATTTAAACATGCAATGCTGTAAAATGACATACACTCATAGAAAGACCATTAGTAATACATTAAAAATAAACATGAACGAGTGCAATAAAATAAATATATGGAATTACAGATGCGACCGTCAAGATTCACTGACTCAGTGAGATTATGCTGTTCGACATGGTCTTTTTATGAGTGATGCAAATGGACCCGAGTCATATCTTGATGGGCTGTAGCCAAGCGGTAAGCTTGAGAACTTGTGCTTGCAATTCTAAGATGGATGTTACCAACACAGGTAAGTGTACAGATTTTCCATTTGACTATAGAAGCGATTTTGTGTTGCTCTCCTGATTTTTCGTGTTTGAGATTAACGGTACTGACCGCAGTAGCTTCCCAGTAGAATTCAAGACATCACACAGGAATAATTATCATTTTATTGAACAGTCAAAGAATAAAAAAAAAATTGGTATATTTGACTTATAAAAATATTTACACAGGTAAATCTTCAAGAATATTTCTAGCTTGAAGTAATTCTTGCGCTTAGGTGGAAAAGCTGCTTTACTTTCATATGACGCGACAATATCAAGAAATGAGATATGAAATATTTGACGTAACTTTAACTTTGAGAGGAGACTTGCCTAGAAATAAGAGGGTTTATGTAGAAAGGGATATTTATTCGATCGCAGTCGTTGTTGCGGTTAAGTGGAAGTTCGCTAGAGTAAGTCATTCCAAAGATGCAGATGGGGATCAGCGTTGACGTGAATAGAAGGCACTTGGAGGTCCTAAGTGGAATTTAAGTTGCGTGTTTTGTTAATACCACACACTAACTTTGGTTATGGTTTCGCACAAAACAAAGAAAACGAACAAAAATTCGTAATCAATTTTGTGCTTGTCGAAAATATATTGACTAATACAACGTAATCTCTGAGTCGATTTGCGACAGCGTCTATGATTCGATTCCCTGTCAAACAATAATCTAAATGATTTTTGTTATGAATAAAGGCTTCCCTATATTAAGGGAGATGCATACGTATGGGCAGACAAAGAAACTAAACTACTAGTACAGGTTCTTTGTTCGCATCACAGAACGTATTTGATGTCGTGCTGACAAAAACAAAACTTAAAATGCTAATTACTTTAAATCCACAGACTCCTTTTACTACATTTTATTTACTAATTACGTAGAAAAATATTGGTAATTAATTGTTGTAAATTGCATCGAAAAACACACTTCTTCAAACAGCATCTTTGTTATCGTAAGGCCTTAGGTAGAAGTTGTGATCAGGAATGTTCAACACAACGGATTGCAAATGCACAAGCCTTAACAGATACGGAAAAACCGCAAGGAATCATTGCATTCCTCTGAATCTTATAACTTTAAACGATAAATCTTGTACATATTATTTGTATATATTCGTCAATGTATATACTCATCTATCTATATACGGTTGCAACATTTTTTTACGCCAAATTGCTCCCGGCCCAGTTTAGATAAGTCTGGAGTATCCAGGTCTGAAGGGCAGGGAAGAAAACACATTCAACGGATAGTGGTTTACGAAACTCTTTTATCTTATAATTTTAATTATATATAGTACTAATATTATTCACGTATAATGGATATGACTTACGATCAGATGCACAGACACAAAATGGCCGACGGACAAGCGAAAACATGGACAGTCATAGATACGGACAAGTGACAGATGGGAAAACAAACATACGGACAGACGAATATAACAAAAATTGAAGTTACCTCTTTAAGATATTTGGATATAGAACCCTAAAAAATAATCCACATTTTAAGTAAAATTTTTGAGTACGTATCTTATCATTACATTTCAGTGTAAAAGGACATTAAATATACCCGGTAAATGAATTATTCCATAAATCCATTAGATTTATCATTTAGGTACGCATTTAGATTACAAATTAACCTGTTTTTAAGAGGCGAATTAAGCTAGAATTCAATAGTGACCAACCTGAATTCCAAATTATCTTCGCCCACATAATCATACAACTTTATAAATATCTCAAGACAATATTCAATGCGTAATTTTCTGTCCAATAGTTAATTTGATTCAAGTTGTAGACTTTCATCATTTGAATCATAATGCTCATGCCGGTACAATCACATCTTCTTTCTTTTATCCGTTAGATGATAGAACTATACTTCTACTGGCGGGGGGCAGAGGGGGGGTACCACTGCCGATCTCATAATATACCGTGAAGCAATTCTTGTTTCGTTGGAGATATGTGATTGCCGGCTACGCCTACAAGCGAACCGATCATCTTAATACTTACAAGTAGCAATACACCCATCCAAATTCCGACCGCGGCTGATGTTGCTTAACTTTGTTGATCGGCGGTCCACGCAATCTACTGAGCTATATACGCTTTACTGTACACAAAAAACAATAGCGCGTTGTATATTTCTGTTACGATTTCTAATTAGGCAGCGATTATAAAGTTGTAAGGACAACCGCTGTAGAACTTAAGGTCAAAGGCGTACAAAACCATTTATGGTCCTCCACGTAGGCATAACACGTCGCACACGATTATATTATACTATTTAATGAAGTACAACTTGCGTGGGTTTACGCCTTGTTCAGAAATTCGCAACCTACCTACTACGCTTTAAAAATAGAAATATGGAGCGGAGTGGATGACTCATATTCGTTTAGTATCATACTAAAAATTTAAACATCTACATAGTTTAAGTGATTCTTATATACTACACCCTATAGATCTAATCTGTTTTAATATATAATTAGGTATATTATGGTATTCTTGATATAAGTTATCACCATCACTATCATGCATTAATTTGTAGCAATTACAAAATAAGAATAGGTACATATGAACTACTATTATACTGCAATATTGCTTGTAGCCTTTTTTAGGTACATGAAGTTTTTGTAGTTAGGTTGAACACAAAACAATTAACATGCAAAACTATGTATTCTTAACATGCGAATAATAAATAAGTACGTCCTACCTACTTAACAATTAGCATAGTTTATGTTACTAAGAATACGAACTAATGAATTGATTAATAACAGGATTGGAATTATAGTATTTAAATTATATGTATGGTTTATATAGGTATGTATGGTTTATTACACTACTAGCTGATACGACGCACTTTGTTCCGCCTAAGACAAAATAAATGAGAAGATTTATGATCCTAAAATTAATGCTAAATTATTAAGGTTTTTTTTTCAAACATTTGGCCTGCGCTCCAGCGCAGTTTTGTGTGTTTTTGTTATAAATCGTTTTATAGTCACTTTTCACGTCGGGATCGCGGTTGATCGGGATAAAAAGTATCCTATGTCAATCTCCTGGTTCTAAACTACTTCCCCACAAATTTTCAGATGAATCGGTTCAGCCGTTCTTGAGTTATAAAAAGTGTAACAGAACTTTCTTTTATGTATACTTATATATAGATGTATGTACACCTTCGCCCCCTCCATATCTCTTTTTATTATTTTTACCCAAAGGTTGTCTGGAAGAGATCGCTAACAGCGATAAGACTGCCTGTTGTTTACACTTCTGTATTTTGTTGTTGTTATTACCCTTATGTATTTTCTCTCTTGGGGTACAAAAAAGCATATTTATATTATATTGTATGTTTTTTATATTATTTACGTAAAGGCACAAAAGAATTTGCCTTGCCGCATGGGCTCGGACTCCCTTTACATTTTTTAGGTTAGACTTATTATAATATTCCGTGTTACATTTGTAGTCATTATTAAAAATATTATTTGGATATCATGTGTTAATTATATTATCTTCTGTTTTTCTTGTGTTTAGAATATAAGATTTTTAGATTATACGACAATTACAAGTAGTTGCATATGCTTTGTTATCATATTCCTAAAATTACATAATTAAACCACGGCACAAACGTGTTTTAATAAAAATCACAAGTAACAATGCGGTTCAGAATTCCTTCATTTGTATGCCTGTTGAGCAGTGCAAAGCACGTCTCGAAGCGTACTTTACGCTGGTGATCATTCGTGGGATACCCATTTGCCAAGCTTTTTTACCTTGCCAATTTGACACAAATGGATCAATATTGCTTTGATGCTAGCTGCTGCTAATTCAGCTGTAGATTGAGTTTTATCTGCTTCCACAATCGCCTTTAATTCGTCATTGTCGACTAAAATTTTCGGAGGACCACGGGGTTCATTTTTCAGGTCAAAATTTCCAGAACGGTAGCGGGCAAACCAATAACGGGTGGTGCGTTCGTTTGTAGTGTTCGCTCCGTAAACGTCGTTTATCATGCGTGCCGCTTGTGCCGCTTTGCTGCCACGGCGATACTCATACTCCATAATCTCTCGAATTTTAACTTATCCATGACGACGAAAAATGTTCGAAAGCGTTGAAAAAAAACACACAACTATTAAACAAATGACGATTTTAGAAAAAAGAATTCCATGTTTTTAAAATAAAATTAATTTGAAATTAGAATTATCAGCCACAAAAAGTATTGCCAGGTCGGCAGGCCGGAAATTTCATAAAGACCTATTATTATGTTTTTTACTGATATAGGACTCTGCATTTTATACTGTTCATAGAATCCATTTAAGGTAACTTTATCACCGAACTTACAAATTTTTATATGAACACAGGTTTAATAGGTCTTTTTTTAAACAAGAAATAAAAATATATATAAGAATTTATAGTTACTCAGAAGTTGACACATCCGTTACAACGTATCGTATGAGCACGAAGCAACAATCTCGTCGATCGAGGCAGCATCGACAATGTGTCCGCGTGAATACTTGACAAATATGGCCATCACGTACAAGATTAGGTGAGTAAGTTAATGTATGTACATACATACATCACTTAGTACATATATGGACAAATACTAAACCTATAACTTCATGTAGACTAAGACGCTACTAAGTCTGTCTCAATAGTAAGCGAACGAAAAAAACAAATCTAAGTAATTTCTGCTATGTAATAAAGCCATATATGTAGCCACCCACACTTAATATTGTACTTTATATCAAGAACAAAGTACGCGAAAACTTCATTTCGTATCATTTCATCTTTCTGGCATTAAAAAAAGTTTGATCGTAGGCATTTTGCTTAAAAGAGAATGTAAACTGAAATAAAGACTGTAATGATGCTATGCAATTATTTAGCAGTGATGTTTTTTGATAAAGCTCGCGAAAATCAATAAAAATATTTTTTTACGAAAATTATGTTTTAGCTTTATTATGATACTTTGTTCTATTTTCTACTTGTAAAGATCAGTGGTCGCTGTCACCCAAAGATATCTGAAATCAACCCCAAACATGACTGAGATCGTATTGCAGCTCAATTATGCGTTGCCATTCCTTAAAACTAAGTTGCACCGTCTTGTTTCAATTTGTATCCATTACCATACCCTTCAAACCCTGAAGACGCATCGTTTGGCACTACTGTTGTGAAGCAGAAATAGGTACGGCAATAATGCCTCCAATAAACGCTATAGAACAAGGCGATTTGTCTCAATCCTCAAAGTAGCAACGTATCTATACATGATGTCTAGCAGGACATTAGTTCTGTTTGAACTTGGATATGGATGTACTACAGAGATCGCTTGGCAGCAAGGGCCATGCATCCACTTCTGCTACTTCACCAAATAAAAAAATGCATAAAAGTCAAGCTATGTAAAGGCAAATAAATTTAGTAAAAGTTATTCAAAAACTTGAAATTTGTCACATTTTATATATAGAGGCTAGAGTGCCATCTATGGTGTGTTCGTTGTAATTCAAATCTTTCCATAGATGGCGTTGTTCGCGTATCAAATAGTTTAATAAGTATATAAAAGATGGCGCTACTATAATCGCTAACCAAAAATAGTGCAAGAGGAAATAGGAACGTTTGTACCAAACATTATTTTTTTTTAAAAAGCAGTTCTCGACCATTAATTCTTAAATAATAAGTAAAAACTTGAATTATCACGTATATATACAGTTCTAATGACTGAACACATTCTTTTTTTTGCATATAATATATTATTTCACATATAATAATACGCAGATTATATAATATACTGTAAACGCAGTATAATTTGTGTCTAATTATATCAAATATGAAATCAATTACAACTTTTAAAGTGATCAACACTAAACTAAAAACAATTTAACTGTTTGTTTTCCATGTAACAGGTACGTTTAACTTATTATACCTACACTAATTTCTGAGTCTGTGTTTTTTTCGGAAAAACTATACTTCAACCGGTAAGCAACATGAAGAAACTCTTGTATTTCAATTGGAGAAGTGCGGATGCCGACTTCACTAGCAAGGCGACTGTCTCAGTCCTTAAAAGTAGCAACGCATCTACACTACTTGTTTGAAGGTAGGCTGCAGAGACTGTTTATTATCAGATAATCTGCATGTTCTTCTCTTTTGACATAAAAATGCATCTATTATTAAGTATAGCACACATAAATATTTATTTAGTATAGTGGTTTTTATAAAACTCTAATGAATGTTACACACATGTTAAGATTCTGTAGGGGTTTGAAAAAAATAAAAAAACATTTCAGAAAACACCAAGTTTATTACAAAAGCATTGTGGTCTTCTATTCATAATAGCTTATTTATCCTTATTTAACAGCAATTTATGTTTTTTATTTAAAAAGTACGCAATTATACCATTAACAAAGTAAGTGCTCACGCATACGACACAGAAATCACGAAGTACAAATATGAGAAGGTAGGCTAGGTAAACACAGGTCATCAGGGACAGGAAACTGAGCAGCAGTTGCAACCGAACTATTGACACCACGTCGAATGTAGCTAGAACAAACAAAGTTTAACATAATTTAAGCTAAGGTGAGAGAACCACCGCGGAAGTTCGACCGGGGAAGTCCCACCGCAGCCCTCACAATCCGCCGTAAAATATTACTCGTGTTTCGATTGGAGAGGTGCGGTTACCGGCTACACTTTCAAGTGAGGCGACCATCTTAATCCTCAGGAGTAACAACGTATCTACATTCGAGCTCAAATAGGGTTTCGGTCATGTTTGTGGTTGTAAGTGGATATCTATGGGCTGCGACTATTCAACATCAGGTGGTTTGCATGCTCGTTTGCTACTCTTCCAAAAACACAAACATAAAAATGATTATTTACTACAATCTTAAATTATCTTTAGAAAGATATTAGAACAGTTTTTTCGGGGAAGTAACACAGCCTCTCTCATATTCCGAAATAAGGCTGTTCTTGTTTAAGCTCGAGAGGTCTGGTTGCCGGCTACTCTTACAAATAAGTCGACTATCTTAGTCCTCAATAGTAGAAAAGCTCTTCTAGGAATGTAGGTACAACCTCAGGTAGAACTCCAATCCTATTAGAGGATGGATGTAAATATGCCTGTTCTGCAGTGACTATCTAACATCAGTTGGCCTGCCTATTTATATAAAACTTAGCAAATGTATAGGCTATTCGATTTCTAGAGAATCATATATTTAAAATAAGCGATGAATTTGCTTCCTGGATGTACATTACTTAGCTTAATTACGTACAAATAATTCCTTTTTCATATGTAAAATACTACTAAACCTTGCTCAATACTATGCCAACTGAATCAAATAAAATCGAAGTTTGAAGTTAAAATTGTACAAAGCTATTATACGTTACGACAACACAAAAAACTGCTTATACAAAAACTTAAGTGGTTAAATCACTTTATATTGTCACTTCGCACTACCACAATTTTTTTTGTCCGTGTGCGTAAATTGATAAACCTACTTGATATATCATTTTACTTTTAACAATTACGAATACCTACTATCCGTAATAATGCGATTTTGGTCGAGTTTTATTTTTGTAGTGGCAACAAGAAGTAGGCAATTAGGGCAATTAGGTACACCTCAAATTGTGGAGTAATCAACCGAGTAGTCATCTGGCGTGCCGGGCAAACAGGTGTTTCTGACAAAAAGGGTTCGCTTACCCAAATTCGTTGTGAATAGAGGACCCTTTCTTAACTTTACGAACCCTTTATTTTACAGGGTTCAAAATGTCGGATCCCTATAAATAAAATACCCCTATAAAATTCAATGTTAAGCAAATAGGTAGGTTCTAAATAATATTTATTTCGAATTTGACTCGCGAATTCACATGCTAATGTTACTCCGTTTAATTGTAATTCTATTTTTAACGTAGCCTAATTAATATGCTGTAAAATAAAATTAACGTTCTAATTTCAATGTAAATAAGTAATGTAAATAATTATACGCTCAAAATAATTGCATTAAATGTATTAAAGTTTATCAAAATAAAGATCAATTAATTAATCTAAATCGTTCAACAGATTGAAAGCTATGTAAGATAAACGATTAAATGATCCAATATAATTAATGTGTTAATGATTATGAAGTCGACAGCACAAATGCAACGGCACAAAGCAACGCGGAGTCGGTTTATTTCGATATCAAAATAGTAGTTTCATCTCATGAACGCGCGCTTAGTAAACCTTATACGTCAGAAGCTAAAGTTCAAAATCGTATGATTCACGAGCGCTTTCAGATGTAACAACTATAAACTAAAATAACACAATGGGTACTACAAACTCGACCGTTTACGACTTTGTTTCGTGGAATTAACAATTTAGCAGAGCAGTAAACGCTCACGCGAACCCACTATAGGTAATAAGAAAACATTTTTGTTATTTACGGATCGTAATTTCGTAACATTGGTTACATGCTTTGGAGGAAACATTTATTAGCACATGCCATAGTTTATAACTTCTTACACGACATTTCATATTTATTACATTTTCGGAAATAACTTTGCAAAATAAAACAGTTAAAAATATTTATACAACATGCTTTAATATTAACGATAAGACTCATTATTATAATAAATCTTTTGATTTGAAATAATTATAATTCTAAATCTTCCTTTGTTTAGGCGTATATACCGAGTTAGTGAATGGGCAATTTGTCTATTAAAATTCAATATCATCGTCTCTAAGGCATGTATAGATATAATATAAGTTGCTGAAAACAAATAATTAATTAGAACTAGTGCAATACACTGTTATATGTACCTACATGTTTACATTGTCACCGAGAGGTACCTTGACATAAAGTTAAAGGTTGCAACTTTTAAGCATCAGAGATATCAGAGTACTAAACATATATATTTCATCATCTTCAATATATATATATATTTATTATTACACATGTATGTAGATGTTTGTGTGTATGTGTAAGAGTGGCTAAAGAAGAAGGAGGCTGACTGCTCCAGAGATCAAAGCGCAGCTGAAACCGCTGAACCTAAAATATTAACATTTTGCAAATACATGTATTATTTTTATAGCGTAAGTATAAGAGTAACATCTGCTCGGGCGAAGCCGTGGGTATAACCATTTCTCTTATAATATTAAATATACATACCATTCTTCAAATTTAAGAAAATAATAAAGAGTAAACTCCAATAAACAATCAATTAAAGTTTATCATCGAAAGGAATGTTAACTTGTGAATTCCTATCTCCGTATAGGAGTATTCAATTTCCGGACAGGCAGACGTCTGAATGATGAATTTAGATTTGGGTCTACTTGTTTGTCTACTTATCTTTGTGCATGTCCAATACACCCACGACACAGAGAATGTAGGGCTGTGAGTGTAGAAATCGTTAGATCCAGTTTTATTATTAGGTATGTTCAGTGTTACTGTTATTGAGAATCGAAACCAGAGTTAGAATTTATATGGAGATTCAAAGCGAGCAAATACTAATCTCGTTTGGAATCTCTCTCACTTCCCACTTCGCAGGAGTACCGCAAGTGTTAGCCTATTACGATAACAGTTACTCGCGGCTCGTGAGCTACCAAATAAGCGTAGAGTAAGCAGCTTACAGACTTTCGCAACATTTTTCTCGAGATAGAATCACGAAGCGACAGCCACGACTCGCGAAAAGCAGGTTGTAAAATATGCTGGCAACTGAAGAATAATGAAATAAGAAACAAGTAAAAATAAAGGACTTCGTAGCTCTCAAGTAATTCAATATGTACAATTTAGTTCATACACACACCGGCACAATTAGGGGAACATTAAAAAAGGTCGAATTTTTTCAATAGTTCTCGGTATCTTGACAAGTTGTTATTATTTATGTATTGATACCCTCTCTAGAAATTGACTCAAGTGCAATCATCTCATTTACAAGTGTGGTGACAGGATTTATTGCTCTTTAAGAATTTGTTGACACTTAGCGTTAGAATTGTT
>DWON01001551.1:0-23904 GCA_018251015.1 Phocides pigmalion okeechobee
TCGAACCAGTAGTTCCTGAGATTAGCGCGTTCAAACAAACAAACAAACTCTTCAGCTTTATATATTAGTATAGATATTAGTATAGATTCCGAGTTTAGCCAAACGTTGGTACTCACCGAGACCATCTTGCCCTCAGTGGGCATGTACGCGGGGCGGTTGCTGAGGCGCAGCTTGGTTTGCAGCGTGTTGAAGTTGGTCTCCAGCTTGGCCTTCTGCTCCACGCGTGGTGGCTTGTGCTTACGCCTATAAATTTTGATTTATATTTATTTGGAGAAAAAATGCGACTAAATTATAATACATACGTAATTTACGATCACGGTTATATCACTATTTTGCTCTAGTTAAACTATGTCCAAAAAAATGTTAAAGCAAATTATGGCAACATATTTGGCAGAATAAATATTCTGTCTGCGATATTAAATTGTTCTACTAAGAGAGTCTGATTATAAAAAACATTACATGTACAAAAAATATATAATTGACCTGTAAGTACGGTAGTCTTCCAGTTTCTTCTGGCAACCGGCAAGAGAGTTGTCGGTTTGGCGGCTGTTCAGCCAGGGCATCGTGCGGCGGATCCAGTCCAACAGCTGTAGGTGAGAAATTGCTTTAGTTCTTGGCTTAAGTTTTCAATATGTGATCAACAATCGAGTAGATAAAGTATCAAATATGGATTGATTTAAATCGATAGTAGATATCGTAGTTCCCCATACTACTGGATTTAAAGAATAAATGGTAGAAAAGGGGGGCACTAATGAATAGTTAAACAATTATCAAAATTGAAATTTTGAAAAGTTACGAATTACTACTAAAATAGACTAAATCTTTTGATCTAGCAACATTTTTAAGTTTAAAATTATCGCATCTTCGTAATTACTTCAATGCGTAATACATAATGAAAATGTTCAAGATTCGTCGCTTCGTTCAAGATACATCCACGCTTAAGTTTAATTGGAATACTTAAAAATTTTAATGTTGTTTTCTTACATGTAATTGAGAATCTCCCATACGGATTGTCCATTTTTTATCTATTGAAATCTTGATGATATCGGTTATAAGATAGAAATAACATATAATTAGGGAATACTTACATCACTGGCAAGACGTTCGTACTCTTCCATGAGGCGTTCGTTCTCTTGGTTGACTTTGAGAACTTTGCAGATGCGGTTCGCGGCCGTTTCAGCCTACAGACACGAAACAAATAAATATTATATACATATATTTAAACTTGAAATTCGCTAAGATGAAAAAACATTTTTATTGTGTTGATAGAATAAAAAAACCTTTATGGTCAAATTAAGTTTCAAAAATTATTAAAAACACATGGAACGGAATGTAATTAAGATGGACCTAGGTTTAAAAATGGTTAGATAAACTGTATTTTGATTTAATTTACATTCGCTTCGCCTTTCAAAACTTTCCCTAGGCGAAGGCCCTTAATAAATAAAAAAATACCATATCGTAATTTTAGATGTAATTAACAATAAGCTGTAGTTAATACAAAAAAACATCAAATTGTTTAACACTTTCCCTGCGGCGTACAACACTGTGTATTGCGCGGTGTAACGTATATTCGGATGGACACAATTGTGTACGTACAAATCTGAATGAATTACTAATAATAATATGTGCTGTTTACAAATTGTGCATTCGTAAATGTTATACGAATACTAAAAAATATATTTCTGTGTATTTTCAGCGCATCTCCAGTCTAGAGGAAAGAGCTCCAGTTTAGTGTCGCCTCCGCATTGATTCGACGATGCGCGCGCCGCAGTGAAATTGTTAATAGGAGAATTAATAAAAAATCAATTCAAAGCGTCATTAGTACGAACCTTCTGCGCACCGGAGAAGCAATGGTAGTATGAAGACACGTACGTCATGACGGCGCGCTCGTCGGGCATCGCCGTGTTCTGCAGATCTGGCGCGCGACATGGGTTAGTTCATGCGGATTGCTCAGGGCATATAGTAACCGAATAGACTCCTAATACTTTGTGCTACATTTTCTGATTAAAATATGGTGTGAACACTAAAAGAGGTCAGAGGCAGGTGCGTTGCTTTTTCTGAGGACTTTAACAGTTGCCTCGTCTGTTTGTGTATCCGGTAACCACTGTAATCTAAAGGAGGGTTTTACGTCTTCCTGCAAACTATCATCCTTGGCACAACGCTGAGTTCAGGCCTATATCTAGCAGAGAACTTTCAATAATGGATAAAATTCCTGGTTATTACTTATTACATTGTTGATCTTATTGTAAGGAGTTTTCTCCAGAAAATTACCGAACGATCTTGTTTTTAAGTATTGTGAAAAGTACACAAACTAAGTTAGGAGTCTACTTTGTTACTTGGTCTAAGGTTTTAAAAAAGGCATTAGATGCTTGTATTTAAACTATTTTGCTAAACTTATCTAAGCATACAATGCAATGAGTTGCATATTTTAGAAATATAGATATCTAGCTTTGTGTAACTATGACATATTTTTTTATACATTTTCTGTTAATGTATTTATGAAATCTAGACGCAGATGAATTAAAATTTATTCTATTGTTGATATGGAGTATAATTTATCGACTTTGGCTATAAATACAAGCATCTCAACAAACTTAACTTATAAGTTATCTCAAAACAAGAAAGTTAATGACAATAAGCTATATAAAACTCTAGGACAATATCAACATAAATTGCGAGCACATAGTACGCCAAGCTTCAACTTTTTTAATAAATATTCCGTCATGTATTACAATTATATATCATATGGTATTATCAAATACACAATTATTATTAGAATCATACACGTATGGAAGTACGAAGGCACATAAGCATCAGTAAAATTTAGCCAAATGAATATGAAAACACTACTGCTATCACATAAAAATCAATTATTATTATCGTTAAAACAAAAATACGTTATAATAATAAGAGTAATGTGGATGTATTGAAAGATACTGCATACGATATCAACGCAAGAAATGCCGATTTTGCATTTCATTGTAAGAAGCGTAAAGCGACAGTTGCGCACGCATTAGCGTTTGAAGATCAAATTTCAATACTTTGAGAACGTACTCGACGAACATGAGCTCCGTACTTCCGTACTCTGCATTTATTAACAATAAAGTTTCAACGCAACATACACTCGGAAACATGCTATAAGTGACACACAAAGGCTGGCGTTAGGGCTCGGGTATCCTTAGGGAGCGGTAGCCTTGTTTATACCTGTTGTGCGCCTTGGAACGCGTGGTAGTAACATGACACATAGGTCATAATGGCGCGTTCGTCGGGCTTGGGTGTGTTTATAAGGTCTGCAATACAGCATAATAAACTGTAGTCATTGTATTTTTTGCTAATCAATCTCTTTGTTCATCTTTATGACTCAAGAATATTAATTTTGAATCCTTCGACAATCCTTTTGTGAACATATTTGCATACTAACAAATCTAACGATGTATATTTTATCATAAATCGTCTGCAAGCACGTCGTTCACGGCAGACTAATTTATTTATGAAACATTACACTTTCTCTGTCATCTGAATTGACAGCTCATATTAAACTTATCATAAATAACGCTCTTTACAAATTATCATCTACAAGTCTTAAAGTCGCGATTAAGTAATAAATATTGTTCCGATTTCTCATAAAGATAAAGATAAACGTAATTTATCATGAATTTATCAAAGGATCAAGAAACTTACCGTCGGGGTCCAACATGCGGGGGATGTCGAGATACTTCTCGGCGACGTCGAAAGCGGTGTTCAAGTTCTCCAGAGGGTTGTCCTTGGAGAGTTTGCTGTAGTCGATCAGGTCGGGCCTGTGCCTATGGATGAGAGCGCAGAAGGCCAGACCGTCCTTGAAGGACAGATGGAAGTTCTGAACGTTGACGTTCTTGTATGGGGCAGTCTTGCGTTGACACCAGAGAAGTAGACCTTCCTGGAAGAGTTAGAATGAACACTTTAGCAATGTTTCAAGCAGAGAATGTCCACAATGAGTATAATTCATTCATAAGTCTCTTACAGTTCATCAGTCTTTTTTCCTTCTGAATACAACGGTTTCCCGCTGTTTTCTTTAAGCCATTAATCCATTTGGTTAGACAACGATCTTTACTCCTATTGCCAACAAGTGGTTGCTTATCGAGAACTTAATATTAACTCATGTTTATCAATTTTTCGAGCTACGTGGTTGTCCAATTGGCACTTCAGTCATAGTTTGTACGCGAAGACTTAGATTTCTTTAGAAAATTGTAATTATATAGACACATTCCATAATGTTGATAAGAGGTTGTTGTTGCTTAATAAAGATAATAGTAATCCTCACCTTGGCAGTCATTTCTTCGACCGAGATATCTTGGATAGCAAATCTGAGAATTATGGTCCAGATCATACCAAGTGTCATTTTAAGGTTGCCATCAACGATTTCTTCAGCGCCGATGGACACCAATTTGACGCCTGGAAGAGATATTCATGCGTAAGTCATATATAAGGATATTCAGAATATTTGTACTGAGTCAGCCTGGCTCATGATTTGAGTTAATCTTTTGACCTTAAAACATTGTTGCACCACTACTGTCAAATTCGAGGAAATTGCAGTCATCTAACGTGGTCATGAGATTTATACTTGGCAACTATAGCGATGTCAATTATACGTATTTATTTATGGAATGGAATGAGAATATAATGTACAACGAGGCTAAATATGGAGGCATGTTTTATTAATTGGAAAAATAATTAACAATCGACAATCTTACGTTATAACAAATCCATATAATTCATATTTTTAATTTAATATCTATATATAAGTTTTAATCTATTTATCACTTAAAATAATCACTAACTTCTGACACATCTTTTTCTATTTTATAAATTTATTAACTTATTTATTAACAATTGTATGCAGTTATTATAAAAATATGTTCAAGATGTTGTGTTTAGAACTTCAATGAACTGTTTACGTAAATTTAATTTTATTTCTAACATATTTCTAATGGGGATGTTACTTTGTACTATATGGTCTAATTATTGATTAAAAAGATAAATCTTTCTGAATATCATTCGAATCCAATATGTTATTATAGCTCAATATATTTTGTATCAAATTCCATATCAATCGCTATAGCATTATGATCATACGGTGAGTGTTTTTTAAGCTCTATTTATATCTTAATAAATCCATATACCATGTTTATATTTCAATAACTTACCCTTGGAAGCAATGAAGTCAAGGGCCTTGTTGACATTGGCGATCTTGTGGAAACGCATTTTGCCGCGGTCGGGCTTGGGCAGGGTCTCACCAGAGATCACCTCGAGCAGCAGCATGAGCTTCAAGCCATTGCGGAAGTCTTCCTCGATGTTTTCGATGCCAGTGCCGGCTTTCCTGAGGTGACTGTTGCACCATGCTGTGAAGGTCTGTATCAAAGAATTTATATCAATAACGTGGACTCATTGATCTTATGTGGTCGTGGTGCGTAGTTGTTCGAGTGCGTACGAAATAAAAATATTTTTAATGTGTCTTATGTATACTAAGCTAGCATAAGCGTTTCGTAATTTTAATTAGGGTTTACATTTAGATATTAAAGATAATATAATGTTGACGTGGAAACATTTCTAAATGTACGTAAAAGGGTCCAGATTGATGGCTTTCCTCGTTGAAAGATTTAATTAATAAATATCAATTTTTGGTTAAACGATTAAATTGATTATAGTAATTTGGATAATAAATTTTGCTTAAATGCTTAATTTTAAACATTGGGAAAACCATATTAGAGGGACAAAGGTAGTTTTAATCAATACTGCAGTTGCATCGGTGGGGGAGCGATCGAGGGGTCGCACCCTCGCCGAATTTGCAAAATGTTGTAGCGCTTATTTTATTTTTACTTTTGGTGTCTGACAAAAATTCTAACTCAAATAAACCTTGTTTTTTTTAGCCATATTCTTAGGAAATTACGTTAATAGTAGTAACGTAACTAATAGTCAATTCAGTGTTTTACCAAATATATCATAAGCGGTAAATTCTCTTGTCGGCGAAATGCAACATTTTGGCGGAATTCACTATCGTATAATAAGACAATTCACTACTTTTTTATACAAAAGCGATAGATTATATTTGATATCGACATAGTATTGTTCAAACAAGTTCGTTGAAAGTACCCGACCTTAACTCACTAAACAACAGGCCAATGTTGACACGTTCTTAAACAAATTTATTTTCGCCTGGAATTCAATAAGTAAAATAAATATTATTTATATAACATTAGGAGTATTCGATGGAGGTGTTTCATTATTATTTAATTCTGAGACGTAGTTAGATGGAGTACAATATATTTTTTAAAGAAATTTATTTTGGAGTGGAACTGGAATTGGAACATCATCGAATGTGAGTAACATATAGTACACAAATGTATGTAAATACTAAGTAGATATGGTACCCTTAAATCCTATTGCTTTGTTTTGTTTTTTATATGCTCATATTTTTGTAACCTATAAGTTTAAAGTATAGTATTTTTTATGAAATTTTAGTCTAACGAAATGTTGTTACTATCGCTGACTGACATATATGACCAAATTCATGTAGCAGGATATATAACAGGAGCATAACTGTCGTTTATAGCATTTTTATCTTGATACTTCTGAGGACTGAGATGGTAACATATGTATTGTGATATTAACTCTAGGTACAGAGAGTACAGAATATATTCATTACTAAAATGAGAACAAGAAATACTGGATTAAGACGATGTCGCAACAATCATTCAAAGAGAATGTGACGAATACTTTTACTACACTTTCACTTTAATCTCGAAGAATTATCAACAAATATCAATAATCAAATCCAGAATACTGTCAAAATACCAAACTTGATGAAGTTGTTTGGATTTGAATACATGAATACAGTTTAAGATATAGATTGCATAATTTCAAAGTCGATTTGCATTACGCGTTACATTCTAAACTGTACCTTGAAGAATCAAATATCTATCAATTTACAATTACATTCTGTAACCGACATTATGAGACTGGTTCATAATTTCCATTTCACCCTTCTACAAAGAAAGTCTTATAAGTGCAGTGGGAAAGCAAAAGGGTTGCCTAATTATATTATTATTATAAAATTATCCTGAATTTAGTATATAACCTGTAGTCTACTTAGTGCATAATATTATTTATAATACAATTATTGAGGAAGCCGTATATGTACATTGAATACTTTTTGAAAAACCTGATTCTAGTAATTAGCTATAGATTTTTTTATACGTGATTAGAGTAGTAAACGAGTATGCAAACCACCTGATGTTAAGTAGTCGCAGTCCATAGTCATCACGTACAATCACTAGTACGACTGAAATCCTATCTGAGTTGGAAGGTAGATACATTGCTACTCCTGAGGACTAAGATCTAAGTGTAGCCTAGCTTCTAAGTGTAGCCTAGCTTCTAAGTGTAGCGTAGCTTCTAAGTGTAGCCTAGCTTCTAAGTGTAGCCGACAACCGCAAATAGATACAGAGACCATATCCACAATTTCTTTCTCCTATCATTTTGTAGCGGTTAGATTAAGGCAATATCAAAGAGTTTCTTACACAAACATAATACAGTTCATACGGAGAAATGCGCGGGATCAGTTAGTATACATATAAATATAATTCTATTACATTTTGCAGGAAACTCCTTTGTTATGTAACGGTGTATGTATTTCGACGTTCTAAATACTTCTATTCTACGTTGTATTC
This sequence comes from Phocides pigmalion okeechobee, assembly GCA_018251015.1. Classification (NCBI taxonomy): domain Eukaryota; kingdom Metazoa; phylum Arthropoda; class Insecta; order Lepidoptera; family Hesperiidae; genus Phocides; species Phocides pigmalion. The sequence continues at coordinate 7,704 of DWON01001551.1, forward strand.
TTCAGATCGACTGCTTCAGCATTAATTGCAGTACCGACTTTATATTTATTGAATATTCTTGTCTAATAATGACGTTGAAAGTCTACTATCTTCTGGTTTGAAATTTGGGATAAGACCTCAGAAGCAGCAATATAGTTGTGATGGAAATCAGATGCGGGCTCATGTGCTTGATGGAAAACTGATATCCAGTGACTACTTAACAACAGATGGACTTGGCTGTTTAATGTACTTGGCAAAAACCCAGGTGATATGACCTGTACTGTTTGATAGAGGGGTTTCCGCCGCCTTAACATTTCAATTGTGAAGTGTTTCTTGTGTTTTGCCGGCTCATTTACATAGACATCTTAGTTGTATAGACTAGCAACGTATCTGTAACGCAACCTTAGGCATGATCCCTGTGCCACATGGAGTTGGTTTTCATCAGGTGCATTATCCGGGGGCTAATCCATCAAGAGATTTTAAGGACTGATTAGTTCAAATATTTTGCTTAATCTAATAATAAGAAGAGCGGTCAGGCCGTCATGCAAGTAAATATTAAATTCTAATTTAAATATTGTATTTCATTATAAGGTATTTACATGTACCTAATTAATGTCAAAGATACGATGTGTAATCAGTTTGTCTTTGAAAGCCCTGTTGGCAGAGTTTGATTGGGAAACAAAATCGGCGGAAAATTTAAGATTAAGGTAGAAAGATTAGGCCAAAATAACTGTAAAATATCTAATATCTCGGGCCGAAGTGTATGTATGGAAACCCTCGATGGGAACAGAGGTAAAGTTGTGCGGTGCAATCGACCTAGATGTTCGCTAGGTACCTTAGCCAAGTCTACAAGAAGGTGAATTCATTTACTAAGGTTTTTTTCCACAAAATGATGTGATTGTAAATACTATATCGCAAAGCCCGTTATTATTATTCTGGGTCTTGTTTAACACTTAAAGTGTCCTTCATAGCACTCCCTTTTGCTAAAGATGATTTTATAAAATAAATTAATAATCATTTAATATTTTTACTTTTGATTGAAATAAAAGAACTACTTATCATGTGTGTCAAAAAAAAATTTGACAACCATTTTATAAGCATACAAGTTTTATTGACATTTTATTTTTCTCTTTGTAGATTAATTTTGGAAACGGCTGAACTGGATACAGATTTTTATTTAGGGTTTCTGTTCTAGCTAAAGTATTGCTCAAAGTGAAACGTGTATATCGATACCTTGACCAAAAATAGCTCTTAAAATTATAATGTATTTGTCTCCGTCAAAAGGCAACTCGTTATTATTCTATTGAACGTAGTCACGAGCAAAATTCACTGTTGAATGGACAAGTAGAGCGTAGGTACGCTAGGTAGGTTCATTTTGCTAGTGGCGCTCCTATAAAATGCAAACGAACTGGCTCCAGTGCGGGCTCAAGGCCGCAGCTGATAAATACTATATTCAGCTCATTCAAACGGCTCGACCGTGCCACGTTCTATTACCATTCACGTTGACAATTAATACAAAAACTCCCATCACAATTGAAATTGCCCCACTCCTCCAGTAACAAACGTATAATAATTGATTTAATAGCTCATCTTCACTCGATTTCATCTAGTTCAGATAGTTATCTTTGCTTGCATGTACCTACATAATTATCCGCGAATCCCGTCGCAACTACGCCATTGTCACATTGCTTCTCAGGCCTTGCAACGTAGGTGGGTAAGGTATAAAAACGCAATGAATATAAATTCTACCTGAACACATAAAGCGGCTTACACTGTTGCTCCACTTTATTATCTGGTTAAGCTAAAGTTCGTTTACTACGAAGTACGTATATCCAGAAATGAAGCATTAATTCGTGGGGACGTCATCACGGAACACCCAAAGTGACCGAACTGCATTCTGTGATCGTAGTATGTAACGTGAGTCATCGTATATGCCGCACTTGGCACAGGGCTTCAAATAATAATACCAATAACATATGACCTATACTATTCCACATGGTTATAACCTGATCAGATTAACGGTGCAGTTAACGGGCTATGGTTGTCGCATCACGGGTACCCCTCCCAATGATATACAAATTGATGGGCACAAGACCATCATTTCGAAACTCGTGAAACTTATTATGGGTATACGGAATCGTGACAGTGTAGAATACATCGAAAGTTGATTTATAACATAAATGCTTAATTACGCAATTTGCATATCTCGTAAATACAATCTCAGGTAGGTACTAATTTTTGGTTGTCCAATGAACATGAAAAATGGAAGATAATAAAATACTGTCAATAAATTTGCATTTTGCGTAGATGTATCAATTGGAACTACGTCGTTAAGCATTAATTGAAATGTAATTTGATAATACATCATGCTACCTTCTTATTGAGATTAATGAGTTTTTACATTTTGGTAAAATATATTTAATAGAATTCATCGCTTCATCGATAAAGGGTCTAGGCACTTACTTTAGAAAACGAGTTAGACATACTGTTTAACTTGAAAACAATATACACGTTATATTTATAACACATTTGTTTTTCGTACATTCTTTAAATTAGAAGAACAAGATGCAAATTTGAGTATTCTAGGTCTTATCATAAATCTCCAAGAGCTATAAATTAAATTGGGGATCACTAAAGAAATACAGCTAAAGTATGTCAAGTGTCAGATGCATACGAGGACAACAGGAGAGGCGAGAGATACGAACGTTTACATTAATAATTTAGTGAAATTTGTCTTGAAATTACCTTTGAAGAATAAAACGTTCACATAAAAATGACATACTGACACACAAATATACCGACGCAACCTCGTGTTCACTGCGAATGTCCCTGAGACAAACACGTGACCTAGAATGTGAAAATAATCTAGCATCACCTTGCATCGCCCACCACGGCCGGCCTGCAGCTAAAATAACGAAGCAGGTGTACCGCGAACTGTGCTATTTAGAAACTACATATCTTCGTACGAACTCATTAACTACAAGAAGGAAAGGTTAATACTTCGAAGGCTACTCTGACACCGAGCGTATCAGTTCCGGATGTTGTGAGCAGATAGTGTTACACCAAACCTGTTTTGTCATTACCGTCGACCCAAATTTCTCTCAAGGTTGCTCACTTAATAGATAAAAAGTAAAGCATAACCCTAGAGTTTCAAGAACTAATTTGGGTTTTTCAATGTTTTGACTATAAAAAAAGTATTTATTGGTAATATGAAAGGCATTGAATGAAATTACTTTAAACCCGATGGATGTTATCACAGTTGTTGACTTAAGGTTATGAGCGGAAAACGGAATCAAGTTATAAAGTTCATTGTATTTAATACAATCCTCTTTCTCTTTTGTGATTTGAGTGTAGTAAGTTTGCGAATACCATAATATGCGGTTCACGTAAGATATCATCAAGAATATACTTTAAATGACACATTAATAAAAGTATTTTATTTGTTTATGCCTACAATTGGATTGGAAAGTTAGAAAGGGACTTTACAAACATAAAAGGAGTTCGAAAAGGATTGGCCAATGACAGTTTGCAATCAAACATATTGATGTTTTTTTCGATAAAATAAAATCTTGTAAAATTTAACTGAGGGTGTTCTGATGAGACTTACTAAGAGACAGAAGATTTATTTGTACAAAATGGGGAATATAAATCATTAGAAATTATTGTAAGGGATAAAGGCTTTAGAGACAAATAGCTAGAATAGGCAAATGTACATGTTTCAAGAATGCCAACATTTTTTGTTTTGTATCCTGAAATGTGCAAGTATCATTATGTGTGCTATAATCAGAGAACAGTGTAACGTAATACATTAAGATGTGACAAGAAATAACAACATGTACTGGAGGAAAACAGTTACACAAGTGCAATTATTTGACTCCAATAAGTTTTCAAACATTTTTTGTAGTCTGTACCAAGTGTGTAAGATGAATAATTACTCTAATTACAATAAGTACGTTTGTTTACGCGTAAATGACAGCCTATTTTTGGCATACCAGTTCTTTGGCGTGTGAACACACTGTTATGTCACTCGGCCTTTGTCTTTTACATACGTACCTATAGTAACAATATGTCAAATACGTCGTGATTTACATGAAATTTATATACGGTGCCAAAGTCAAATAATTTGAAAGATGATTTGACGGATAAACTGCTTTTGGCAACACCCAACTCATTAAACCTTCGCACTATATTCCAAAGGTTCGTCCAGAACTAATATTTATTAAGCAGAACTTATTACGTGTTGGATGTTTACTCTGAAATTTAAATTTATTTCACCGCGGCAAGGTCTACAACGAAGTTTGTGAAATTCGTGTAATTCGTAATGTCGTGTATGTACTTCTTAAACATGGTCAAATATTAATACACCTGAAAAAAAAAATCACATAATGTAGTATAAATTCGGAATGTATAACTATAACGTTTTTTAAACAAGCAGCACAAATCCTAGAGATTTTCTATGTTACAGGTACCATGAACACATAAAAAGACATCCAGACCCAGAACATAAATCTAAACGTATTTTTATGATATCGATTTGGTCGAAAATCCAAACCGGAATCTCTTGTAAAATTGAATGTTAAACTTAGTTTTACTTTTAACAGTACTGCTTGTCTAAGCGTGCATAATTTGTTTACGAAATAAATCATAATAAAACCATAGCGACGAGGAAAGTATCTAAAATGGAACTTGTTTAGAAAGTCGTAAAAGGTGTTATTATGATATTAAAGTATTAATTGCTTACTATAAATATATTCGGTTACGCGACGTGATCTCGGGAAGGGTAACATGCACGATGAATTATTTAAAAGAGAAACGATGACCAGTATATTTAATAGATTTACGTATGTCACAGGTTTAGAGATTAGCTTTCCATTTATTTTTTAAATACTGGTCATGTGAGATGTTTAAACGTTTGACGTCTCATTTAAAACACGGAACATAACAGTTATATATAACCGTTTCTATAATATACACAGAACTTCATAAAAAATGTAGGTTTACCAATCTAATTATATGTAAATTCTTTCTTTTCTTCAAATTTTATGTAAATATATTTTAACATAATATACGGTTGAGATTTCGGCCTCTCACATGGCAGGTTCAAAGTTCAAATCCCGGGCACGCATCCCTGATTTTTCAAAGTTATGCGTTTATTTTTTTGTGAGAAGAGTAGCAAGCGAGCATGCGAACTACTACTGGATGTTAAGTAGGGACTATCAGGATGTTAAGTGGTCGCAGCCCACAGACATCCACGTACAACCACAAACACGACTGAAATCCTATCTGAGCTCGAACGTTGCTACTCCTGAGGACTAAGATGGTCGCCTCGCTTTAGTGTAGCTGATATCGCTCACTTTAATGGTGAAGAAAAACATCGTGAACAAATCTGCATGCCAGAGACTTTTCCACAAAGATCTCAAAGGTGTTTAAAGTCTACCAATCTGCTCTTGGTCAGCATAATGCACTTGCCTTACAATTTATTCTGAGGAGAGCCTACGCCCAGTAGTGAGACTGGTAAAGTGTTGATGATGAGATATAATGCTATTAAATAAAAGCAGTTAAAGGTTTGTTAAAGCTTTTGAGACTTAGGACCAACGCAATAGTCAGAATATTAATTCATTCCAAATATTGAAATAAATGGAAAATACTTAGACCTGTTATTTGATACTGGTATTCGATTCGATATTAAACATTTGATTTTAGTGTGAAAAAATAGTAGGCATTACTTTTAGAGACAATTAGAATGTTGCAAAAAATGTATGATAATTAGTTTATGTTTATGTTTCTTCGATCTTTAAAAAAAACATCTTCAATTAGCTCTTGATAATAAACCCGCAATACGTTTAATCTTATCTGTGTCGACGATTATCATACACTCGTTAACATATATAAATTAATTGACTTGTACGTATCTCAGTAGCTTGAGTCATGGGATCAACGACAGTGATGTCTTGTGGCGCGGTTATAACCATACCGGTCTAACACATAGAGTTTTGGAATATTTTCCCGATCATTTATGCATACATGAATGATCAATTTCATTTGCTGTTTTGGGAGAGGTTGAATGGTTCTACATTTACATAGGTTCACTAGTTTTTCCTCAAATTTTACGCTGAAACATATTAAATTCTAAACACTTATATTAGTCAATTAGAATGATTATGATATACATAGAAGTAGAAAGGTGACTGACACAAAAAGTAGATGTAATACTTCGCGATTTTTTTTCGTCTAAACTATGGGGGTTCTGTTCCCTGAAACCTCCTTTAAAGACATATTATACTATGGTTGTGGGTCTAGATGCTAGTGCACTTAGTATGTGTTTATGGCATCTAATGTGGCGCTATGAATGTATAAATCGTTTGTTCATTCATTTATTTATTTTATGACAGTCAACGAAGACAGCGTGACAAGACAATTGGAGATTATTATGAGTGATACAAACTGGCGGAAGAACGATGACAATGTACCCGAATTGGTGGTGAATTAACGGTAATCTTACAATTAGAACAAAGTCACCGCCTAACTCCTACCTGTCACTTGTCAATTAATATATAATTAAGCTGCAAGCGATCAAATTTAAATAATAATATGTATTGCTCGATTCACAAATCATGTAGCTAGATATCCTAAAGAGAAAAAGCGTGTCACAAATAAAAAAAATCAAATCTAAAAGTACGTAACTTGACCATTTGTGGAGATCTGATTTCTTTAAGCTGTTCTAAATAAAATGTGTCAATTAATATTATTGATGATAGATCGTTAGTGAAATTGACAACTCAAGTTATCCGAATTCATCGCTCAAATTTAAAAGTAACCAAGTCAGTATTTTAGAAATGCGAAGCGAATTTATTTTTCTCCGTGGCACTTATTATTAGGCAATAAAGAGTTAAGTAGGCTATAACGAAGTTATTAAACCAATATTTCCTCAAGTAAACATATGTTTCGGCTGTGTTTGCTCAATTGAGATCCGATTAATGGTGGCCGAATTTGTACGTATTCAACGCTCTGGTGTGTAAGTGGCGGGAATGCTAATAGGCGACAAACTGACACACCTGCAAAGGTGTTTCAATTTGGTCCAGTGCCAACTCGCCCACTATCATTTCGATAAACAATAACGTAACCGTTACTCGACATATATTTTGATACATTTGGTAAACACAAACAGGCCAGTCTAAGGCGTGTCTGAAAGAAGCATGTACGCAATCTTGATTATGATTACTGATAGCGAGTAAGGATCAACGACCGAATATATTGATATAAGCGTTTCAAAACTCCTCATATAAACATTGCAATTCTTGAGATGTCTTTTTGCGAACGCGACAACGTGTCGTAAAGATGAGAGAGCAATTTGCATGTCGATGTTAACCAACAATACATGGATATCAACTCACACTCTAATGTAAGATGTGTCATATTCATGTCCAGTGAAATTCTGTTAACCGTTGCGTGTGTCAATACCTGCAACAAGGAAATACTGAATGTAATTATTTGTTACAATATAGTTCACAAATACTATAATTCATATCCAATGCTGTTTTATTTCATCCCAAAGCGACAATATACAGATTAAATAAAGAACTTCGATAAAATCGCGATGGAAACAGATGGTGAAAATATTTCAATGAAAATATATATTTGTACCGATAGGCAGCAATTCGTCTAGTGGGCGTGGAAATCCGGAGTCTGGGATATTTTCATCTCCCGAAGGCTATTCGTGTAAAAGAGAAACATCCGCAGCGTGCGTCCATGAAGATTCGAGAAGAATCAAATATCCTCTGTTTAAAATAATTTATGATACGATAAATGAAATACAATAGGTAGTGCTTGTAGGCGTGGATAGTTTTACGATTTGACTATCTATTACGGAATTCTATGGCCTTTATTAAAAAACGCCTGCTATCAAAGCTGTAGCTACTGTTTTATTGTCATTTATGTTCAATGTACGTATGTATTGTGCAATGTTCTGCCTGCCATATTTTGTGATAAATCGTTAAAGTGTGGTAGCGAACTGTAAGAGTAACTTTTACATCCTGGAAGCTTTTCTTAGTGAAATGTTACATTTTGCCCATATTCATTACGTCATGGGTTTTACTGTACTGGTGGAAATACATTGATTGCTCACGCATTTTTGAAGATACGTCAGTAATAAACCTACTTCCCACCCACAGGGATTTGCTGTCAGTCTATAAATAAGGTTAATGATTAATCTTTCGCAACATACTGAATTGGAATCTGTGTAAATACTTCCTTAAATAAACAATGATGTAATAACTGCGTCAGATAAAACAAATATAAGTGGAATGTATGAGGTATTAATTTTTGAATCTCTTTTATTTTACTTGTCAGCCTAAAATGAGCAGTTCAACTATTGGGCAATCACGAAATCTTTAAGGAAGATTTTATGGTGGTTGCTACTTTTGAAATCTAAGTTGAAACCATTGTATAAATGTCCTCCAATTTTATTACATTTACTGGATTGGAACCCAAATAAGACTTTTGCACTATCTATGTACATATGTTACTCCTGAGTATAAAATTACCAATGTGTTATAGCCAACATTTCAACGGAACAAGATAAAGTATCGTGTAAGGGTTGGCCAAGGTTAAGGAGTTTTCTATTTTTTCTTCTCTTTACTCCATTATCATCTCGTCAGTCTATTTAAAAGTATTCTTATTTAAAAATAATTGTAAATCAGTTTAAAATTAATTCGGTTACATATTTAAGTTTATTTTAAGTTATTTTGATAATGGTTTGCAAAGCCAGGTAAAATATGCAGTTATTCGACATCCTTTCAGAAATATTATAGCTCCCTAAAATAGCTTCGCAAGTTACTTCATTTACTGAAAATAAGTCTTATTCAACGAACTCCTAAGTATTTCGTAATTAAAACGCCCTATTGTTTTCACTTTAATGGCAAGCCAAGTCGTGCGAAGTCGTGGAAAGCAATTCCCTGTTGTATATTATGAAGTCAGTTTCACTTTTGCTTATATATACATTATTTATGTTATGACCATAATCTATTACGTGCTGTCATGTGATTCTCATACATATTTCCTAGTACTGAGAACTACAGTCTTCTTTTGTCCATTTGTGCCATCTGTCTAGGAATACATATCTCGCTTTCATCTTTTCTTTGCTGATATTAAAGTAGCAAAATGCAGTCCACTTGAAGGTATGTTACAGTTGATGGTACTTAAGTTCGATATTGAACGAGTTTATAGATGCTTTTCGGACATATTCAGAGTTTATAACGAAAAGAAGAGAATTATAAGTACATATTGGCTTTATTATAATTTATGTATACTCTTATTGTTACATGCCTTGTAGGGAGTACAAGACATTTATTATTGTCAATATTACACATAAAATTATAGTCAAACTAAAATTCATAAATACATGAACGGGTTTATATTATCTTATTTTTTTTTACTAAATATTGTAGTAACGTTGTTCAACGAGATAGTCATGTAGTTTTCTTCAAAAAGCATGTATATTCTCGATGTTTTGTTTTCGACATTTTAATAAATAATATTGACGGTTTGCAAAAAGCTTTTATTTGAAATTAGAGTTCTTTGAACGATTAAATCTTGACGACTCATTAGTTCCATTACTGTTATGCAATGGAGACAGGTCTTTTCTTAAGATGAGAAGGGCTAGTATGTGATAAATAAATAAGACAAAACTTCGATAAATCGGAACTCAAACCCCAGATGACAGTTCGAAAGGTCGAAATCAGGTTCAGTATAGCGTTTAGTTTACTGTGTATTATGTGTATCATTAATAATCTTGAACTTATATTATAATAGGCGTGAAATGTCAACAGTTTAGTGTAGCTGAAATGTTTGGCCTATACGAACTTTCTCAAGCTTTTTAAAGTTCAACGACTTCGTCAATAAAAATAACAACGTCTGTAAATGTTGCAATTATTTAGAAGAAATACGATACAATAACCACGAATTGTTTTGGTCATCTTGCCAAATTGCACCCACTTTACTGTTTCACAATAGTACCAAAAGACGTAAAACAATATTAAAAAATCTTGAAAAGGTTATCAAAAGATTAAACGAAAGAAAAACAAGGTGATTAAATTCAGAAAATAAGTGTTTGTGAAGAACATTCCTTTCTTCAAACAGCTGTGCCTTGTAGATTTCCTTCGAACGTAATTACTTTTGAAACAATATTACCATTCTTTTGTAAAAGGTACTTTATTTTCTTATGGTTTATGTAAAAGATTATGTTGCCACTTTGATTTGAAGGCTATCTTAGAATTGGTTGATTGTTCCGACTAGCTTTATACATTGTCTACGATTCATATAGATAGACTTTTAGGCATACGTTTTGATAAATACTTTAATAATTATGTTTTGTCGTACAAGTAATTCAATTTTCCACTTCATTTATAAGATCGATGCGTATGGCGTGACGACAAACGACGTGACGCTCTATTGTGCCATCGTATCCCTTTTTTTTCATTGCTTACGCCCAATTAATACACCCTCATAACCCCCCGTAAAGCAACATGTTCTTCATGTATTGTGTTTCGGTTGGGGAGGTATGGTTGCCGGATACACACTATTGGAGGCGACCATCTTAGTCCTCAAGAGTAGGAACGCATCCGAGTCCATTCTTAAATAGAACTTCTGTCCAATTTGAGATTGGACGTGGTTGTCCATGGGCTGCAATGACCACTTAACATCAGGTGGCCTGCATGTCCGTTTCTTACGCTTTCATTATAAAAAAAATGAATAGTATAATCAAGGAACAAGTATTTTAAAATGGCATGTTTATTAAAGTAACTATAGATGTAGGTATAACTTTGAGAACTTGCAAAAGTCCCTGTAAAATACAGACTATATTGCCCCGTTTGTGAGCATAAGTTCAACTACTAGACTAATATTACTAGAACAACTCCTAGTGCCTAGGTAATACGATAATGACTTTTATATACGTTATCGCCAGATTTACCTTCGCCAAAACATCTTACGAATCCCTGATAATTTATTGACGATCAAAAAAAGTTCTGTAAATGTAATTTGAATAAAAAACATTTTCAATTTGATTTACAGTAATGTTATTTTCCTGTTTACTAGTTTCCACTGTTTTATTAATTGTATTTCAATTATAATTTCAGCTGTCGGTCATCACGATCATGAAGATCACGGCCATCATGGACATGAAGAGCACGGCCACCACGGCCATGACTCCGAGCACGACAAGCACTATGAACATGGTCACGACAAACATGACCACGACTCACATGACCACGACCATGGACACGAGCACGGCCAACATCAACATAGCCCACACGAACATGCTCACGGCGAACACGGCCATTCTGGACACTACTAAAAATTCAAAATCTTTGAGAATTGCCGATACCAATTCTAAATCCCAATCAGCATTGTCTCGTCTCTGTTCTTGATATTTCCAGCCAATAAATTGTTCTAACAAAAATACTATTTTTTATTGGATTATTGAAACACATTTCATTTTTTAACTATTATTACTTGGGATTTTAAAATCCGATCTGATAAGAGTTAAAACATGTAAGTACGATAGTAATATTATATAACGTGTAAAGCAGTGATACTGTGATAGTCTATAGGTAAGAACCTCTCACACTGCGGTCCGGGATTCGACTCCCTGGCAGGCATGTCAGATTATTCAAAAATTAATGATCAATATTTTATTGTGTTACAAAACATCCACATGCCTGAAAATAATCCGTATTACTCTCAAAGCTGTGTTTAAGACTCCGCTCTAACCAGCCGTGATGGGTAATGATCAAATCATGCCCAATTGGAAAAGAGACCTGTACCCAATATTAGGAAGGTAATGGATTTATGATGTACGAGTATCCACTCGTTTAAAAGGAGTTCAATAAAAGGACTCTTTAAAAGGAGTTTAATAAAATGACTCTTTAAAAGGAGTTCAATAAAAGGACTCCTTAAAAGGAGTTCAATAAAAGGACTCTTTAAAAGGAGTTTAATAAAAGGACTCTTTAAAAGGAGTTCAATAAAAGGACTCTTTAACAGGAGTTCAATAAAACATTCAACTTGGTAAAACAATATTATTTATTCGTTTAGTACATAATCTCTTCTATCTGAATACTCGTCTTCGTCCACTTCCGTACTAGTTAATTTACTCCCGCTAACTAAAGGCAACACAATCTGAAGCACAGCTTTATATAAATGTATTTTTTGTTCAAGAAAATCTACTTTTATTAGAAAAATACACGTCCTTAGTGCTTTAGCCGCCTAGACTACATCCGCTAATCGCCCTATGGTGCATTTTATTGTATAAATGTGATCATAAAGTTACTTACGACTCAAATAATGCACCTGTACATTTCTCTATTAGTTACAATGTGATTTTCAATCCAATTATTTTGTATCCTCCATATAAATACTCTAACATTATTTATGTATAAATATATTATTATGTATTATATTATATATCTAATATTTACAAACACTAACAACTATATACACAGATCGATAATTTATAAAAACAAAAAAACAAAAAGAGGAATCTATATCAACATTAAAGCATTTTAGAAGGCGAACAAACAAACACTATAATATAATGATAATATTATTGTAATTTTGTTATAAATTCAACATTAAAATTTCGTAATATTTAAAAAAAACAATTTGTCCGTATAACTTCTTTGTATCTTATACTGATCGTTACCCTGTCTTGCGAAGCGATAAATAGTCATACAATAACCAAATACAATAAATACAACATTAAATACATTTTATCAGTTAAATACAATTTTAAAAAACCATTTGATCGATGAAATTCGACTCGTGTTTTCGTAGCTATATTATTAGGTATATTGGATTGTGGGCCCCTTCTATAGCAATCAAGAATCTGGAAGGTCTTACACAGAGTTTGACTACACGCCTTGTTGTTCATAAACCCGGCACTGATCTTTGGCGCAATTGAAGGAGGCTTAAAGCATTCTCCACCACATTGATATAATGTCAGTTGATGGAAGTAGGGGTAACTATGTAATTGTCAGACTATTTCAAGCCCATGTAACAAGACCCTACTATTAGGTTTAACGACTGCCCTATTAATGTCAACCGAGACAGACTTCAGAATACGCCAAAGCATGGAAGAGAACAAAGTTTTGCCACAAGTGGTCATATATCGTATTCTCTGACGCGCCTGGGGCTGCTTTCTTGTGAATGGTTTCTGACCTCAAGTTGCGAGATTATGGGTATACATATCTTGGTATATGAGCCAACCACTCGGCTCAAATCTCACTGAAATCTCGGAAGCTATCTAGCAAGGCTAATTAATGTTAATTACTAATAACTGATTTATGTACTTTACATGAAATTTTATTCTAAAAATTATCAATCACTAGAGCAATCCCGATCACGTTGTTTTGCTAACCCTACATGTCTTTTGACCTACAAGTTCACGCCTCGTATCACAAATCGTCGTAAAGCAACTGTTGTTACGGTTTGAGACGAGGTTACCGGATTCACTTACAAGCAAGTCTCAAGCGACCTCAACAAGCGACCTCAAGCCTCGAAAGCAACGCATCTACTTACGAGCTCGTAGGTAGTAGTAGTTCGGAAGTAATAAGATAAGAATTCAGTTCTGTTCGGTTTTGTACATAGATTTCCATGGATTAAAACCTCTACTTAACGTCAAGCGGCGTCAAGGATTTTTCCACGTAAAAAGAACGTCAATACAACAAACCAATAAACACTCTTAGATTTATTGTTGACGCGGGCCTCATCATTGATCAAATGCAAAATTAATAGCAGTTAGTACATAATTATCATAAGATGTATACATAAGCATAATTAAATGAAGTAATAGGTATTCAAATTAGGAAGTTTAAAAAGAATATACGATTTTACACTTGTTTTTTCTCCCAGTCAACCTTAGTTTAAAGAGCGCTCAAAACCGATGAACTGATTTTAAATTGTAACTTTGATATTCATTAGGTTATGTAAATATAACATAATTAAATAAAATATTACAATTTAATTTTAGATAAACGTAATCGTAAAATTTGTTGTTCAACGTAACGCTTGTAAAATATGCCTAGAATCCAGATGAAGCCGGGTCACTCACAACGTCATAAATATCATAGCGTTAGTAATGTCGACTAGTGTTTCGTTTAGCACATCGCTTCTTTGCTTCAATAACGTGACAAGTGTGAAAACTCAAGTTTTTATTTTATTTGATAATCGAAATCTCCGTGTTTGATTTGAGATAGCTAAGGTGTTAAATGTTTGTACGTAATCTACAATAAACGTAAAAAAATACACAATTAAGTAAAATAATTTTTTGAAAGTAAAAAATGCTCTACTGTAAAATTGTGTTTTTTTAAGATAACACGTTATTGAAGCAAAGAAGCGACATTAAGAACTCACTGCTGGAAACAACTGTTGTTTTCCTTGGCATAACGCATATACGGCTTGTACATATCTGTTGTCATACAAATCTTTATCGAGTTAATTGGCCACACAAAAAAATCAATTTTGTATGAAAGCCTTTTTAATTTAATTTAATTTTACTGAGTTCATAATAAGTCTTTGTGTATTATTTTTTAGTTACGAAATTTGGTACAAATTTGAATTATATCCATGCGATTGTCTGATCAATCGTTCAGTGAAAACTCGCTCTCGCGATATCGCGCGGTCAGCGATGTACGTACTAAGTACACTTTACCGAACTTTAGCTGTTTGTATATCTTGAGAGTACATCTTCTCACCTTAACAAAGTCTGAGTATAAATCGTATTATACATTTTAAAAGGTGACTGTTTGAAATAAAATCTATTACAAAAAGATTTAGCCTCATATAAATAAAAAAATGACACTTAAATTGAAATTATTTTTCTTTACCTTCAAACTCTGACTATACTATATTACCCATCTTGACTACATTGCCCAATCGACAATTTTACTAATTATGTAGTATTTATGTGAAACCAAAATTTTATATAAGATTGTATATAAAACAGATTACAAATATATAATTTATTATTTAAAAGATGTTATTCTGTGCACTTAAGCTAATCATTCTAAGCAATTTTTTTTTTGATTTTCATTTTGAAATGTAAAAATATTTTTTTATTTTTACACCATACCAACTAAGATCATCAATAAAATAGTACTTTTCTTAAACCTGGCAGTATTGTCTCGACTTCCAATAACAATACAATCTCTCGGAATTTCTAATCAAATAAATAAATAATAAAATCAAAACAATCTTTCCAAAACAATATTATCGTCGATAAATCGTAATAATTGAGTCATCAATGCCAAATTAAAAAGTCAATCCCTTGTGAACTCTTAACACATTATTTTTATAAAAACATACAATTGAACCATTATAAAATAAATTCTATGTTATTTAAAAACCTAATTAACCTAAATCATAATAAATAATAATAAAAAAAAAACAAAAGTCTGGCCCTGTCCTGAATAGAATTTACAATAATTTAACTTAATTAATAATATAAATACAATTCACATATAACCCGGGATTTTTATCACACAAGATACAAGAAAGAAATGCCGGTAACAAGACTAGGTACATTTTGATGCACGCACTATAAAGCTGGATTTATACTTAGCTCTGTCGTTACGCGTCAGAACGATATTACATACATTTAGTTAAATCATTACCCAATGTTTGGTTCCATCTCCATCAAAAGTAGGAGGATATGTAGTCTCACACGCTGACCAAGGGCGAACTAGACTTCAAATATCTTTTCCGAACTTGATATAAAACTCTCAAGCACGCAGGTTTCCTTAAGATGTCTTCCATCGTCGTTAAATCAAGGAATCATTACTTTTTAATATGCATGTGACTTCAGAAAATCAGAAATGAGTGTCAAGGTTTCTAAGCCCCGAGTTCCAGTTTTAAAAGCCAATGTATTAGACATATATAAATCCAGCTTAACATACACCCAACAATGCAGCAGGGACAGGGATAGCGATACATAAAACGTTATTATAACGAACGTCTCTTTCTTGTTCCTATTGCATAATTTTTGGGGGTCCTCCATACCGTCGTTACCAAGTTAGGGGGTCGATAGAGATCCACGAACGTAAACGGTATAAAAAATATCAATCATAGATTCCGTAGACTAGATCGTACTCCAGATATCGCTTCTTTGCTTCAATAGCGTGTTATCTCAAAAAACACAATTTTACAGTAGAGCATTTTTTTACTTACAAAA
>DWON01001552.1:0-23900 GCA_018251015.1 Phocides pigmalion okeechobee
GTCCATGGGCTGCAGTGACCACTTAACATCAGGTGGCCTGCATACCCGTTTCTTACTCTTTCACAATAAAAAAAACATTAATTCTGGTGGTAGTCTGGTCGTGGTAAAATCCAAATGGTTACAGTTACAGTTATACCTTTTAGGACATCATGTATATTAAAATTACAGGTAACATCATAAAAAAGCTTGACGATAAATCACAGTTAGATACCAAACGTACTGATTGTGTGTCGTGTTACAAAATATTAATAATGAAGTGAATATAAAATTTCGTCCTCGTCATATAAATTACTATTAATGAGCTAAATAAATATGGTCACTACATTTTATACGTTGATTTTATCTTCTTTCGTGTACATTAGTGCTCAGGTAAGTATACTGTTATAGGTTTTTCTACAGTTTTATCTTATATATACATACTTTTGCAAATTGATAGATCCTGCGGGAATCAGGAAAGTTACCTTCGCCTCATGAATTTCTTACGACTAATGCAAAACAATTTTGCATTTTGTTGGTTTAAAGTATCTGTGACCAACATTAGATACGAATTTAATCTTATTTGAAGCTGGGTGTAGATACCCATGGACTGCAATGACCATTTAATGTCAGGTAGACTGCATACTCATTTACTTATTGTAAATATCTATATAAAATATTTTATGTAAGGAATTTTATTGCAGGCATGTGAAGAAGAATTTACTGAAAATGGCATTAGGGTAACTTGGCAACGAAGCCCACCAGCAAACAATGTGTTGTCAGATCCCCTCTGTTATTACAATGAGAACTTGATCACTAGAAATTGCACAAACGCTAACACTTGGATTCCATCTCTGCCGGAATTAAAGCCGTGCTTGCAAGCTATTAAGCAATATGATCTCTTATCTTGTCCTCCGAGCTTCCATCGAATCTCAGAAAAAAATGACGAATATTGCTATCAAATTGGTGAACCAACACCATGGAATTATCCATGTTTCAGGAGTGGTGGAGCATCGCTTATTACAGATCTTGACGAAGACGACTTGTCATCCCTATTACATTCTTTGAGAAATAAAAATATTTCCAGATTCTTTTGGCTACCAGCTCGACGTGTGAAAATATTTAATCCAGTATCATGGCACATTCCAGGACCCAAATGGGGATGGCAAGTGAAAGCCAATAATAGTCTAAGCGTGCAAACATCTCTTTTGATGAACTGCTTGTTACTAGATATCAATCAAAATATTATCGTAACAGAATCCTGCAATAAGCAACACCCTAGCTTATGTTTTTATATAAATGAAATATACTACCCGGCTAAGTGCCCTGACAAATATTACGCAGTCCGTTTTATGCCTCACGATGGAATTTGCTATGGTATAGAAAAAGCGGAAGCAAAGTTGACATATGACGAATTTCTTCTAAACAAGTGCCCGAATCCGATGGGTGATGGAAAAAACAACGATTTGACGAGGTTTATTTTTAAAAAGATAGCCGAGTTAAATAAATTACCAGATGATGTATGGTGTTGGTTTACTCAAAAACATGCTTATAACATACTTGTTTCACCGAACGATGAAACGTTTATGAAAAACAATTTGACAATTCCTACATGTTCACCGACGCATGTAACAATAAACAACGTTGGTACATTACGCTTATTAAATTCTTGTTCACCAGAAGTACTGTCCTGTATGGCATGCGAAACAGAAATGACATATGGAGAAACCGAATTTATATTTGAGTATAATGTTGAAGAACAACTTATGTACTTAACAGTATATTTTCCTTCTGGTCTATGGAAATATAATTACAACGATAGAGGAATTCAGTGTTTTTCCAATGCAAAGGGTTTTGTCAATGTTATTGATGTAATGGAGTTACCTTTCATTGAAGTAAGATCACAGCGAAATGATTCAGATGCGGTTGAAAAAATAGTATACACAATTAATCTTGTTACCGAAAGATCGGCACAATACTGGTGTGAGGGGCACACAAAGAATTTTTCATTGATAACTACTAAAAAAATAGTAGTTAACCCAAAAGGCAACACAGAACACGTATTTTCTCTTGTAATAAAAACCTATATTGCAAACGATAGTATTAATAATTTACATAATATATTGATGGAACTTCATAAAAATATAACAGCAATATTTGACGCTAAAAAAGCTTTGATTATGGATATACTTGAGTATACTATGGATTATTTATTAGTACTATTTCACTTACATGTTGAGATAGACGACATTTATGATAATGATGGACAAAATATAGTAAACACCTACGAAAGATTAGTAACAATAGCTAAAAAAGACCTAGAAAAATTCAATTACATGTTTGTAAATATATCAAGTTCATTATTTTGCTTACCAACTACTTCAATTGATAATTTAGTTACTCTTGATTGGGAAATGACATCTATAGGACATATTGCAGCTCCGACACAATTTTGCTTACAAGCTAACGGATTACCTGTAAAAAGATTTTGCTCAGGGTCATACCTTCTTGGGAGTTATTGGGATAACATTGAAGGAACATGTGACAAAAAGTACGTAGCCTCAAATACCACAACATTTCTTTACAATTTTGTAAAAGGTCAAGTACCTCAGAATTACATATCTAGATTTCTTATTGACGGATTGGATTTTGTACTTGGTGATGTTGATCTTATTATACCAGCAGATATTTACTACCTATCAATGTCGCTCAAACACGTTTTATCAATAGCCCAAGTTAATCACACTGTGGTGGATATGGGTGATATTGATAACATGGCTTGGGTAATGGATAGAGTATTATCACTCGATTGTAGCTACTTACGACTTGCCCAAACACTTAACTCTACAAATGTTATTTTAGATTCCATCAATGATGTTATAGAAATCTTGTCATACAAAAAATCTTTTGTTAGTCGGAGCTTAAAAAATGACGATAATAATTATTCAGAAGTACTGGCAGTTCAACCACAATGTATTATACAGATATCTTATCCATATAGAAATAACGTAAGCGGTATAGCTATCATTAATAAAGTAATTGCAGATAATTTTACGGAAATGGAAATCAAACCTCTGTATAAAAATAGCACATTAGATGATGTACTATCCATAAAAAATTTAGAAGTTGCTGCGTGGTTGCCAGACAATGTTCTAAACTCACTTAAAAGAAAGGCAAATAACACCAATAATGAAACTGTTGATTATGAAAATATGTATATTATCATAACTGCATTTCACAACGACGCCATTTTTCAAGAACTTGAAGAAAATACCCATAAGGTTAATAGCCGCATAATTGGAATATCAATTCCAGGATTTATACCAAATTTAAATAATTATGTTCCTTTGATATTTAAAAGCTTACGTCGGTCAGACTCGGAGAAATTTTGTGGATATTGGGATTTTGAATCGTATAAAATAGAAAATATACCGGGATCCTGGTCTCGTCGCGGATGCTTCTTAAAAAAAGGTCCCAGAGGCATGACGATCTGTGAATGTTATCACTTGACACATTTTGGTCATTTGCTCAATATTGGCAATTCCAATAAAGGAATTGATATTAAAGGACAGCATACCAAAGCTTTGAATATTATAACACTAATAGGTAGTTTCCTTTCGTTAGTTGGTATTACTTGTATCTGGCTTACAGCGTCCGTTTTTCAAACATGGAGAAAAAAGGCTGGTACTAAAGTTTTGTTACACCTCTCAACATCCATAGCATTACCTTTAGTATTTATAGTAGTATTTAATTTAGATAATACAATATTCCGCGAAAAAAATGGTTTATTTTTTATTTATGATCATAAGAAAGTTGTATGCATTGTTCTAGGGGCACTCTTGCACTATTCCATTCTTGCAAGCTTCATGTGGATGTTGATAACTGCCTTGCTACAGTTCATAAGATACGTTAGAGTATTGGGTGCACGCAGACCTTCTAGATTTATGTTAAAATTAACAATTATAGGCTGGGGTGTCCCTATCATTCCAGTTTCAGCAGTATTACTTATTAATAAAGAAAATTATATTCCAAATATGTCATCTTGTTTCAAATGTTCTATATGCTATCCAAAAGATATTTATTTAATCATGACTGTTGTAGCCCCAGTGTGTATTATACTATTTATTAACATTTCTTTATTTATTATAGTCTTATGGTCCATTTCAAAAGGACCAGATGGCAAAATGAGGACGGCTGATCTAGATCTTATTGGTGCTCAGCTGAGATTATCTGTATTTTTATTTTTTTTACTAGGTCTTACCTGGGTATTTGGTATTTTTTCATTTTCAAACAATCTAATTTGGTCATATCTTTTTTGTTTGACATCATCTCTGCAAGGGTTTGTTTTATTTGTTTATTTTATATTATGTGACCCGAATACAAGGAATATGTGGGTTACTTTAATGAAGCCTCATCAGCGTCCAAATGTTCCAAGGGAAAGTGTTACAAGTATAAGTAGTGGATAATATTGTTTAATTACTAATAAATTATATAAAGGAAAATATTTAATCGCATGTAAAGGCTCCAATTAATTGATCTTTTAATTGATATTTTTATTTCATTATAATAATGGTTTCAGGATGCTGATGGGGTTACCTTGGTACTGTAGTGCATCAGGGATGTTCGCAGAAGCGCATGTTAATTGTTTTTGCTACAGCTCCCTGATGCAACGTGTCCGGGAGAGCTCCAACAGCGTCCTGACCTGATATATGAGTAATTGTAGTCAAATACATATTAGTTAAAAATAATATAAAATTGTAAAATTAAAAATGAGTTGTTACTTGCACAAAGAATTATTATTGTTATTATTAAATATTTTATTCATTTTAAATTACTGACAGATTTTTTAATATTAAAATTTACTTTTTATACGGTAAATTCTTAACATTTGCCATTCCTATGAAAATGAGGTTAATGAAAGGAAATTAATGAAATATATGTTTAGATTTTTTATTACATTGTCGTAATTCTTTGTGCAAGTAACACAAAGCAAATATTATGCCAATATCTTTACAATGACATGTAAGAAACAATGCTAAGTGGAAACATTTTTGTGTATTCAACAAATGTATTGATTATACAACAAGAAAAGCAAAGATAGATTGTTATCAATGGTCCGTCGAAATTGTGTATCAAGGCATATCCAACAACTTGGTATTCTAAAAAAGATTCGTGACGATATAGTTCGTAGAATTATTGAGAACATGGATTATCTAATTTGTAGTCTATTAAAGTTTATATTATTACTATGTGAGTATAATTTAATGTTATTATTATGTGTCTTTATACTTGTAAGAAATTATTTAAATAAAATATAATTACGACCACATATAATTATATTTCATTTAATTCATTCATTCATTCATTTCATGTAATTTAACCTTAAAATTATTATATCCACCATTTTTATTGCAAAGCAACTTATTTCATTTTGGTATAAATCGCATTATTTACTTGGCTATTGGGCACTCCCGGTCAACGTTAGCCAACAGGCGTTCAAAGCCGATGTACTGATTTTACGTTGTACCCTTGACGTTCATTAAGTGTATGTAAATACCTTGCAATGAAATAAAATATTTGAATTTGAATTTGAATTTTCTCTAAAAATGACCTGTGGAGCAAGTAGATGCAGGAAAATTTACTACCTGCGTCGTAGTCAATAATTTTCTTCAGGTTTTTGCCGCTTGCCGCCCATAATAAACTTTATGTTAGTTTTTGTAATATAATCCTTTTATATAGACCTGCACAAGCTCTTGACACTTTTCTTTCATAATTACCATATCAAATCGCAACCTTATCTCACGAGCTTCAACAAAGGAATGAAATAGTTCATCGAAAATTTATTTATAATTATTTTCATTATCTTTCTTCTTCCTAATACCCGTACAGTATTTCGCCTCAGTTTGTTAACTAAGAAATTTAAATAATCAACGAATACTGTACTCATTGGACGACGAGGATGATATTAACTATATTGAACATAGTACAATTTATACATTGTACTATGTTCCGGGTACTCACGATTAACTATTTTTGATTGCCAATATTTCGAACTAATTGTATGGCTCGTGGTCATGGCTAAAACTCTGAATTTATATACAAAACTCTTGCATTTCTTAGAAGAAGTAGTACTCCTCTTTTAATACAATAGATGGAAGATAAATACTACTGCAATTTTATAAAAATCTTTATTCTTATAAAAGTGAAATCACTGTGTTTTAGCATACTATACATGAAGTAGTACAAGTTAAACTTCAGCCGAAGCAACATATTGCCTAACACCAACGTAGGAGTGAGGTCATGCGGCTCGTCGACTTACAGTTCTATGACCTAACGAGTGTCACATTTAGTGCTTAAACAAATTGCAGGTTTATGTGTCCTATCGATCTCCATATGTGAGTGTTGGAGGGCGGTACCTGCTAATCAAGCCATGTATGCTCTTAGAAGTCCTAATGTGGGAACCGACGCTATAGTAACCCCTGATGAGTTGCTGCCTAGAAGTAAGAAGCTTATTTATCTATTAAATTCCTTATTCAAGATAACTTAGTAGCCTTTTGGCTTATGTTAAACTTGCTCCTTCCTCTTATCTTTCATAGTCTTGTGATAGAAAAAGTTAAAATGTATTATAATTTGAATTTGCTTTGGCAACAAAAATGGGCATTGGCGTTCCTAAACCAACTTCGCCATTTTTTATTAAATATGTAACCTATTATTAACCATAAAATAACTAGGTTAATGTTTGTACATTTTATAAATATGTATTTATTATTTATTACTTACCTGCCTGCCTGCGACCTTCCGTAAAGTAACATGTTCTTCATGTATTGTGTTTCGCTTGGGGAGGTGTGGTTGTCGGATACACATAATTGGAGGCGACCATCTTAGTCCTCAAAAGTAGGAACGCACCCGCACCCATCCTTAAATAGTACTTCTGTTCTATTTGAGATTGGACGTGATTGTCCATGGACTGCAGTGACCACTTAACATCAGGTGGCCTGCATGCCCGTTTCTTACTGTTTCATTATAAAAAAAAAACATAATACAAACCCAAAAACTATTTTTAGATTTTTGTTTCTATTTAAAAGTAAAGGGAATTGAATGTTAATTGTTAACATAATCGCACGTAGTATGTAATTTTACGTTGCGCGATGAAATGTAAAGAATCGTCACAATAAAATTGACTTTTACCATACGAAAAACTTTATTTTACTTCTAAGTAACTTTAGAGTAACTTTAGCTTTAAAGTAACTACTATCTAATAATAACGCGACTCTTAACAACTCTACATTTTAGAGCGAGGCGACCATCTTAGTCCTCAGGAGTAGCAACGCATCTACGTTCCAGCTCAGATCTCAGCGGATCTCGGTCGTGTTTGTGGTTGCACGTGAATGTCTATGGACTGCGACTACTTAACATCAGGTGGTTTGCAAACTCGTTTGCTACTCTTCTCACATAAAAAAATGTAGCCGGTACTAAGACAGAAAACACTTGTTATTAAAATATTTATCTCGCGTATTTTTCCCTTTCAATTCATTACAGCTACATTAAACCACGTTTACAAGTTTGGTTGGTGCAAGCCTGATGTGGTATCTCCCCAGTTCTTACGAAAAGCGATCAATATAACACTCCGTACATGGCAAGACAATCAAGCAGAGTACCTTTATGTGTGTATAACTGTCAACTTTATTTCAATATTGACTTGTCTAATAAATAAATAATAGTTAAAAAAAAAACTAACAAACATGTGCTTTTTCAGTGATTTATTGTTACCATGCACCCCACGCTTTTTTACATTGCAATATATTTTTTTCTTATTTATACTTTTTTTGTAGGATTTTCATAAAAGCATATTTTTAGTTTTTTTTTTTAACTATTATTTATTTTTCTTTTTTTTCATATTATTGCATTGTCATCGGTCCTTGATACGCGTGCAAAGTTTTAAATTAATCAGACATCTGGAAATTGGTGAAAATTATGCTCAAAGATTCCGTTACATACACAGATACAACCCAAGCTAATAAAAGCCGTAATAATGAAGAACTTAATTAAAGAGATGACACATATCGATGGGTCCTATGTATATGGGCCAAACTGCAAAATTAAAACATTACCGGAGAGGCTTCCAAAGTTTAAATTTACTATAACTTCAGATTGATAAAACTGAAATTTAAGAATCTTTGCTTGTTTGGTAAGACAGCTATCCTCCTCATTTATACTATAGTATTTTATATATACATTTATTAGTTTTTTTTACGTCACATTGGCCCCTGTACGTTCGTTTTTGTTATAATTATTTTTCTTTAAAAACACCCTAAAAAGGCCAATGACTCACATTGACCTTTATACGCGTATTACGCTAATTAACATAACGTTTTGGATGCCATATTTTACTTATTAAACTAAATTGTAACCCAAAAACACAATTACATTTTGTATTCGTCACAGTGTGGCCGTTGCTCCGTTCAACGTATAAGTGTCAAATTAGCTGATTGGTCCAAACCATAAACATAAATGCGCGGGAACTCCCCGCGTATAAGTCTCTAGCTACTTTTAGGACCTTTAAATTCATGTTACATATGCCGTTATACTGTGATAAAAAATCGTGTTTCTATGCAGAAATCTTTTTTTTAATAGCTCATATGATTAATTATATCGATATGATGCGTTTACCATAAAAAAATCAAATTGGCCAAATTGTTAGTTTGACCCATATACATAGGACCCATCGATATATATATATAATTTCAATACATACATAACTGTTTGGAATAATCTCATGTTGTAAATAGATATTGATAGTATTTCTTAAAGTTAATGTTTATATTTTTAAATAGCGGTTCAAATAGGAATATCTTTGTTATTTTTAATGTATCAAAAACAAACCTATCGTTTTGTTAAATAAATACTTTTCATTCATAAACTAAACAATATCTAATTTGACGTCCCAACACAATAACTAATAACATGTTATTTTAATTCTGAAATAATATCATATCATCAATAATTGTATTTTGTAAAAACAACAAAGTTACATGTTCAATTGAGACGAAATAAACAAAACAAAACAAACACGTTATTAAAACTCGAATATGTTATTTGAACAAAAACTGTTTTATCAACGGAATCACGTTTCTGAATTTAACGAGGATTCAAAAAAGGACCCATTATTTGTGTTCACAAGTGTAAATAATATGTCCTCCACAAGTTCATAATGACGGTGATAAAACGAACCGAAATAAATCTGTTTTATACTCCATTTTTATACTCCCAATTTTTACAGGCTTTTATGATATAAATATTGGTTGCATATGCTGGTCAGTGCAGCTCTAATCACTGTAAACTGTAATTAACGTATCATACATTGAATTATTATTACAATGCTTACGGTTAATTATTGTTTATCACTGCTACAATATGCTTATAACCAACATTTAAAAAGTAATGCGGTAATGTTTATCTTTCTCCAATTCTGTTACGAATCCTCTTAAACATTTAGGTTTACTCATACTTTTTTACAATATAATACTTCTTTTCGTCTATATCTATTGCACTTATGAACGTAAACTGTAGAAATATGCAAATAAACATAATAAATATAAAGCATTATATAAAGCATTTCTGATACATAAGCTAGGCTTATATAAAGCATTTTAAACATTCATTTCTACTCAGTCTGCTAGTAAAATGTAGATTGTTTACACGTAGCATTTCCACCTGCAAGCTGTTTGTTGCGACAACTGTTGCGAATAACATAAGCCAAGTTTATTTATAAATGTTCAAACTGAATAAAACTGAATCCTGTATAGAGTAGTTACATTTGGTTGTTACCAATGGGCGTTGTTATAGCTATGTTATTGATGGATGGGGACCAAATGTTAAAATAAAAGTGTTATTTCCCAAAATTTACGTAAAAAAGGCAACATTTTAAATGCCTATTTCTTAGGAACTACACAAATATAAATACAATTGACGGATACAAAATGTATATATTATACTTTTTTTTCTCCTGTTATAGAGCGGGAGGTCTGAACCCCTAACTTCCCCCTCCATATACGTCCATGTCAGTTACGTTTGAAAGAAAACAAACAGTGTAATACAAACCTACACAATTTGGAATGTGATAAAAGCAGAAAATAATAAAACTAATTTTCAATAGATCACGCAACCTTCCGAAATCAGAAACACAATCCTAATGTTGACAATAGTCCCACCTAAAGATAATCATAAATACACTCCCCCACCGCATCCCTTAAAGATATATGTATGTAATGCTGGTACCATTGTAATTAAATAGAGAGAGTTCTAGCCGTATAATTAACATTCTCGTATGATACGATGTCGTCCTCATACAACGATATACTCACTTGTGAGACTCCTGCTGTTGATATCATAACACAAGAACAATGAAATCACAACCAAACAAATTACTTTCTGCTGTATGCTAACTTCTTACTTTCTAAATCTTAGCACTTTGTCCTCTAACCCATTGGTCACCTACAAGAAATCGCGGCCTAACAATAAGGGCACCTTTCGTACGCTTATATTATAGGTACTTTTCTGGGTTCGTATTTCTAGTTGGTATAGAAATACAGAGTATTTTATTGATTTTTTTTATAAATAAAAAAGAGAGTGTACAAATGTAAAGGTTAACTATTGGATTTTTAGACATTAAAACTTACTCGTTTAAATACACTATACTGATACTTGCTCGCTTAAACTTATTGACCCGAAACACTCGCCCGTTAACATCGCATAACGGTGCGATGTAGTGCTTTCATTACGATGAAAGTTTCCAATATTTATGTTCATTCCATCCGCTTCCGAGTGGCTCTCTTCCCTCGTTTAATATCGCAGTTATCGTATGAGCTTGTGTGATAGTTACATTACACATATTAGTTAACAAACTTGTAATTAAACAGTTGGTTGTTATTATTATTAAAAATATCGAAAATATATAAATCAACTTTTATGTTAAATGAAATAGAGAAAACATTGATATATTAACCGACTTCAAGAAAATTCGTATTTTTTATGATTGATATCTTCAAACTACGTCATACGTAAACCGATCAGATAAATCTTTTTTAATTCGAGAATGTGTGTTTGCCTTTTGATGTCACTTAAATTTAAACAGAAAAAATATCCCCCTTAAGATTCGAAAATTATTTTTAAAAGAAACAAAATGAGCGGTGGTACTTGATACATAAATACATATATCAAGTACCACCGCTCATCTCGTTATACTGCATTTAACATTTCTTGTAGCCGAATACTCTCGTTTAATATTATTTTTGTAAACGTATAGTTCCAGACAGATATATGTACCAGACTAATAATATTTGCAATTTTATCAACAGACTGAAGAAGTAATTATTATATAAAAACGCATTCACTCATAAGCTTCGATTAATATTGCCACGTTGAGTTCTTATAACCATTTAACGCTCCCTATAATCATTTTATGGTCATTACACCTGCTGCCAAGTGGTTAATCAATATACAAGTATGAACTCATATAATTCTTATGTTTTTGTCCGACTTATGCGTAGGGAAAGCCTTTTTTTATAAAGCTCCCTAAAGCACAACGATATGAAGCCTTTGCTTACAAGAAAGCTATTACGTAAATCCGAAGATGCATTGGCGTATCTCGTAGTTGTGTCAATTGCAAATAATTGTCCATAAAACCGATGACCATTTTCGTCACCATTAGGCGTTCGTCAGAATAAAAATATCATTACAGATTTTCATATTCATTAGCGATAAAGGTTAAATGTAAATAACAATATAAAATGTCGTAGAACTTTAATAAATCATGACATTAAATGTGCAAAATTCTTAACTTTTCTTTATTCAAAAAAACAATACATAGTACAGTGGTATTAAAATTATCACCGCAGGCAATAAACTGCAAAAATCAATGTTCAACTCTCTCTCGCAAATGGATTGTTAATTCTGAGGTCGCTCATGTTAGCTGTAATTAGCCACAATGAAAGGCGCGGTCGATTTAATTTAAACAGTAACGGAAATCATATAACTTTAATGAACGTAAACGGTAATTGGGAAATAAATTAATAAAAACAAACATTTCTTAATAAAACTACCAACTCCAAAGTTACAAATATGAACTGAAGTGAAGTGAAAAGTAGAATCCACACCGTTTAACGTAAATACCACTCAGTTGGAAGTAAGTTACATTTAAGCATGTTGAACTTAAAAACTTAAACATATCGAACTGTAACTCGCTCCTTAACATCGCATAACGGCGCGATGTAGTGCTTTCATTACCGTGAAAGTTTCCGATATTTATGCGACTTCTTGAGAGCTTTAAGTAGCTCTTTTCCGTAGTTTCATTTCGTAATACGCCATGTGTGCTGATGTTCATATCTGAATAGAGTTTTAATGAAATTAAACCCTTAATGAATATAGATGTAATCTGTTCTATAGCGAACTTTTTGACAAGCCATTAAAGGCTTTAAGGTATGACTATCTTTAAGTATATGTATGAGAAGCACGCATCGTCTCGCGTTTTGGTGTATTTCATAAATAATCTACAAAGTTTGGCAATGTCGGACGCGGTTAGGACTTGAACGTGTTATGCATAACTACAAAATTGCGTATAAGAAAAATTGCGTAGAAGTGCGTATGAAAATTAGCAGTTATGCCTCACACATTCAACTCTTGACCGCGAGATTATTGCCTTTTTTATATGAACAGAATAGCAAACGAACATGCAAACCACCTGATGTAAAATAGTCGCAGCCCATAGAAATCCACGTACGACCAGAAACATGATCGAAATCCTATCTGAGCTCGAACGTAGATACGTTGCTACCCCTAAGAACTACCATGGTCCCCTCGCTTTATAGTGTAGGCGGCAACCGCGCCACTCCAACCGAAACACAGGTAATGGTTTACAGCGACTTATGAGAGCAGCGGTGTTACCTCTCGGGTTGAACTATAGTTTTCCCACCTTTAGTAACCTAACTTTGTAGATTATTTATGAAACTTCAAAATTTCATACGCACTTCCATGGTTGGAGAATACATCAAGCAGTCGTTTCCGGTATTTATAGGTAATAGTCGTTAAGCCTTGTCGGAAATACTACGGGGACTTTGAAAATGTCCGACAGACAGGTTGGCCACTAATCCGTATCGCCACCTAAATGCATTTGAGTATGCATTAAGCTTTCCCAGCTATGTACAGAGGCCCGTCCTCAGCAGTGGAACAAAAAAAGTGTTGCAGTTGTATACGTGTACCTGTCTATTGGGCATTAATGAGATAGTGTATGTACAAATGTACTGGTACTATGTGGTATATACTTATTAATTTATATTTTTTCTTCGCTATTGAAATTGACTACAGTACCGGGAAATCGCTGGTCGCAGAGGACAGTACCTCCTCATTAAAAAGGAAAACATATACATATTATTTTATATATTTTTTTAATTTTATCATCATTAATAGAAATTAAATCAGAGCGTTTATACAAATTGAACATCAATTAGTTGGTCTTCAAGCAATTAGCTTTAATTAAAATAAGCAAATGGGCAATTATCGTGGAACCTATTAATATGCACCAATACTTATAAATCTTTCTACCATACCTCCAGGAACATAATCAAGGCGTGTTCGGTCCATTCCACATCTCCTCTAAGCTTGAGCCAAGCGATATCCATTTTTAAAGGATCCGGCAGCAGACCGGATAATGTAATTTTTTCACATGTTTTTTTCGTTTTATTTGTACTGTACCGGGTTCCTCAAAGAAAAAGAGACATTAATGTAAACTCTATTTAGCAAATAATATGTATAATATAGGACACATTTTGTTAAATTAAACTAGAATAAAGACTAAAACTCCTTACGTCACTTGTAAAAATAAGCTTACAGCCAAGTTATTAAAAATACGTCCGCATCATTCCAATTGTTCTTAAATAATTTTATTTAATTATATAATTGTGGCCAAGCACTTACTATTTATTGAGTGTTTTTTAATATTATTTGAACGTATTAATTTTGCTATTGATTTCCGAATGACAAAAAACAAGTAGTAGTTCAATGAATTAAGGAAGACAAACGGTTGTATTACCTTTAATTAAGAAAGACAAACGGTTGTATTATCTTTAATTAAGAAATCTATTAACATTGAAATGAAAAAGTGTATTGTTTATTATACTTATGTCCACATTCTAAATAAATACCATTGATAGAAAATACATACATATATAGCCGAAATAAAAAAAAAACTTCGTAAAAAAATATAAGGAAAAAGTTCACTATAAAATATTATTTATTTATATTGGATTTTTCGTTTAAATTCTGATAAATAAAACCAATGTCCAATTTCAAAAATATGTTTTTTTTTTATTGTGAAAGAGTTAGAAACGGGCATGCAGGCCACCTGATGTTAACTGGTCACTGCAGCCCATGGACAACCACGTCCAATCTCAAATAGATTAAAATTCTATTTAAGGATGGACGCGGATGCGTTCCTACTCTTGAGGACTAAGATGGACGCCGCCAATAATGTGTATCCGCAACCACACTTCCCAACCGAAACACAATACATGAAGAACATGTTGCTTTACAGCGGGTTATGAGGGTGGCTGTAGTGCCGCCCCAGGCGAGCTCTCACGGCTCTACCACCTTTAAAACTGAAGGAATGAAGGGAACTTAGAAATAACGTAGAGTGATCATAAAGAAATTAGATATATTTATAATCATTTTATTTATTAAACAAACCACTAATACACATATAATCTTTTAACACTGACTACGGAGTTCATATGTTACATCGTGTTAGCTTTGCGGGAGGCGGCACTAAACTGAATCTATTTTCCATAGACTGGAGATTCTCCGACAATTCACAAAAATGTTATATATTTTAACATGCGTATAAAATTTTCAAACCTTGTTTTCACCTGCAGTCTTGTGTCCACGACGTGTACAGTACTTGTGTTCGCCCGTAACCCGTACAAATTTGGATGTATACAACAGGTGTATACAAGCCGCATGCGCTTTACGTTGTATAACACACAGCAATTGTGTATTCCGCAGGGAAAGTGTTAATATACAAGTGAAAACATAACGTACGCCATTTTTTGTTACCAGGAGATCTTGACACGAAAACAACGCACAGAGTCCTCCTGTAAAAAAGTATACATATGTTGATTGGTGTGCCGAAAATATGTTGAAATTTAAACATTAAACAAATAAATTCATACTTTGTTGTTTCTCATAAATATTATCATATGGCCTATGTTAAACTGTTTCCGAAATTAAATCGAAGGTAAATTTAAATTTAATATGTACCTTTTTCCCAAAAATACTTAATATCCTCCCAAATGTTAACCCTGAATAATTCCAAAACGCTTCATGATAATAAAAGTGCCTAACATCGAAAAACCCTTTTGAACTTAAAAGGTCTATCTCGATTTAAGGGACAATTGTATGTACTACGAATGAAAAGTGGCAGACAAGGCCTATATTGGTGTTCATTATATTTCATCTCATATTATATTATATCTATTATATTACTTCTCTTTCGTTTAAATCCGTCAGAACACCCAATACGGCTTTACCGAAAAATATATTTATTTCTCGAAAGCTCAGGTAATCAGATTATTACAATAATTCACTAATTAAATTATGTTTATTATTTTTATTTTAATTAAGTAATAACCTTAAAACTTATTTCTGTTTCGAATAGTATACGTACATGTAAAATGGTAAATATTGTAAAGCGGCCTTTTAAATTTATTTTTAGAATAACTTATTCTGAACCATTTATTTTTATACTTACCATTTTTGTACGTATTTATCAACGTTTTCGCTGTCGAAAATTAAACATACTCTCAAGTCTGCGCCCCACCCTCTTGGGATTTGTTCTGAAATGAAACAAAATATTAACTTTCTTCCATTAAGGTTTCATTCATTTTTAAATACATATCTAGTATATTTAAGATGGCGTACTTTATTTCTCGTTAGGCCTACTGAATATATTTATAAATCATTTTATATAATCACCAAATAATGCAACAAATAAATGTACATTGTATTTTATAAACATTTTAATCAAGAAAACTAAAACGAGTTATAAATCTGAATGCGCCTTAAGATCTTTGTAGTGTTTAATTATAGGTAAGTACTACCAATATGCCGGAATTTTTAATACAACTACAATTACAATTAAAACGGTGTACAGTATAGTTATAGGACTTAAAATAGTCACCTGAACACTATTACGTAACTTCAAACATTGTGGACAGAACCAATCGCCCTCTGGAGGCGAATCAACCCCTACGCACTTGAAGTGATACCACTGGAATGCACACTGGGGTGAATCACAGCCAATCATTGGCGTGTCAGCTATATCTTCGCCACAAAAACAATATCCCCTTTTAGAAATGTCGTCTACGGCAAATTCTATACACATATTGTCGTCTATTGGCAAAATATTACAAACATGTGCCGCATACTTCCACTTCTTCAAACCGCACAGCTTACATCGGAGACTCTCTGTACCGTGACGCCAATACAGATGCTCCACCAAATGTTTGTAGTCATAGTAAAACATAGTGCATCGACCGCAAGTATAGACAACAGTTTCAGCGTTCACTGGACCGTTTCCAGCATTCATGTTTCCCCTGAATTCAGTTCGTTGCATAACAAAAATATAGGCGAGATTTGTGCGCAGAAATAAAAATGCAACGTCAATATATCGGCGATACCCCGAACTGAGTAATAGTTGCACGGTTTATTGTCCGAACGGAATACCTTCGGTGTTGTGCTGATTTCAAAACAGATATGACAATTACGGATACAAAAGCCATTTATAAACAGTCTACCTATCGTTGCAGTGGGGATGATTCTATTTTCCAATGAGAGTTAATTACTATGCTAATTACAAAATTAGGTGCTTACGAGTACATAATTTAAATACATAATTAAGCTTATAACTACACTTGCTGGATAAATTGTTAATCTACAATAAGTTAAATATTTGGTACCTATTAAGTTATTAATTATAGTTCAAAATACTTTAAAATATACTTGTTTAAAACAATTAAGAGCAAATTTTGTTTCAAAAAAGATAATTAGTTAATGTATTAGATTAATATTGATTAATCTAATACATTTTATTACACTTTATTACAGATAAATAAAAAAAATCTAAACATTAATTATACATAATTTTATTATCTTAACGTGTGATCGTTAAAAACCATACACTTTTAAAGGTGGGAGAACAATAGTTCGAGCAGGGAGGTATCACCGCACCTCTCATCATCCGCCGTGAAGCATTACTTGTGTTTCGGTTGGAGGTGCGGTTACCGGCTACACTTTGAAGCGAAACGACCGTCTTAGTCCTCAGGAATAGCAACGTATCTACGTTTCACTCGTGTTTGTGCTTGTACGTGGATGTCTATAGGCTGGAACTATTTAACATCAAGTGGTTTGCACACTCGTTAGCTACTCTTCTCACATTAAAAAAAATAACTAATCAATAACCTTAAAGAGTATACTATTGTACAATTATCGTTTCCTTATGGAACTCTCGTTTGAAATTAGATCCCTTCTTCAATAAAAGCGGTCTTGTTACCGCTAAGCAGATGCATCACAAAGAATCACGAACAAAGGTAAAAGAGTCATAACTTATTGAATAGGTCTTCAAACTTAGACGATCATTATTCTCTTTTTAGTAAACCTGCGTAATGTAATCACAGTACTGAAATCCACACAAAAATATGATAAGGAAAATTAAACCTTGCCAAATTGCCCGACCTCAATAAAAAAACCTCAAATGTCGTATGTTTTTATGAGCAAATGTAGCGTACGTATACATTTAATATCATAGTCCCAAGCAATTCAATTCATCTGATTTATAACCACAATGACACACACACATAAAACAAGCGAAACCCTGAATTATTTGAGTCGATACCTAGAAGCCAGTGATACGTTTCTTAATTACTCTTTTTATTCTACATAGTTTAACTTTTAAATGGGCTTCATTGCAATCACAGATATATTAATTTGCAAATATATTTTGCTCATAATATATCCTTGTAATAAACAGACCACACAGCGTCACTGATAACAGCACACATTTTTGTCGAGACGTTAAAAGAGCAGTAAAAACGTTGGGGTATGTTAGATCTTGGAGCAATATCGGCTCAGTGGCTGTAACGGCACATTGACAGTGTAAAAACAGTGCGCAAACGGCTGTCCCCAACACGCCTCGACATTTGCCTTCAATACGAATATATCTGCGTCTGACCTCATTCAATATCCTTTTTCCAAACGAACAGTTTTATCGTCTTTGTTATTTCCACCCAATGAACGCTCACCCCTTGAAGGGAATGATTGTGACGTGAACGCAAAAACTTTCGCCTTAAGCTAAATCACAGCGTATTTTCTTAAATATTACTGAGTGATTGAATAATTATTCGGAAAACAAAAGCCTTTGTTCCTAGAATAGAGCTGATTTAACCAATAAAATCTTTTATATTAACAGTTATGTATTGTGCGCAACTGCATTGTCATAGATTTTTTTTAGTTAATGGACTGGATCCCTATACTCCTATCACTGCTCTATTCTCTTTCTTATTGTACGTTAACTTTTCGTACAAATATCAAATAAGTATTTCCAAATTTTAATAACGACAAAGTAATTTTATTTAATTAGTACACTAGCAAGATATAAAGTGTATATCACTTTAATTAAACTAAACCCCTTAAAGACGTATTCTAACAAATTCTATTTTAATAAAACTAATTAAGTTCCAAGAAACACTAAGAACTAACGCGACACAGCGTCTTATTAGTGTTAATTAACTGAATACATTGATTCCCGATTTCCTTTTAGATCTTAGACGCAATAGTAAGAATAAAAATAGTCGCATGTTCTTCTGAAGGCAATATACGGATATATCTTTTTAGTTTCACTGGTCAGCACTTTATAAGAAAATTTAATGACACCATGTTTTTTAGTAAGACGAACGTGTAGGCCATTTGATATTAAATTGTCGTTGCACACTATGTTCATCCACAAGCTAACACAAACAGATCTGAAGTTCTGCTTTCAGTCGTAAATGCGTTGCTACCACTATTTAAAGCAAGAATGTATTTTAATTTTAAACACATTAAATGAAGGTTTGTGTAGTTCAATATTGTTTCTGTTATGAATTTTACATTTGCGCAAAACATCGGCTCATAATTAGGTATGAAGAATCATAAAAAATTGGTAAAGTATGAAATTGTATGGAACATTTTCTTAGCAAATGTACCCTACTATTAAAATTTTAATTGATTTCAGATGTTTATGGTACGTAGTTAACATACTACTTCTATTATGACATAAAAAATTTAAAATTTCTAAAATGACATGGATCTTAGACTCCAACATTTATCAACTGTTAAATTTTACGTAGGCGTGCATTGTTGCCAACATAAGGACATGTATGATCAACACATGTATGATCGACTTCAAGTAAGATTCCCATTTCATATGAAATTATTGATTACAAGTGTCAATAGGCAGTAGAGATCAATCGATTTGGTGGATTAAATGCGCGTTTGCTAATTACATTACGTTAAAAAATAGGAGTTTTGTACCTAACTATCGAGAAATATCAACGAAATCAAATTTAATTAGTAGACTAGAATTAAATTTACAGGAAAATATGTTGGTATCCATTTCGAAAAATGATATGTAATTAGATTTAAGCTATTTGGAATAATATAAACCGACATAATTTTTTAAATAACGTAAATATATAAACAGATTTATATAGCATTGAAGAAACATATTCAAAAATAACTCAGCGTTTTATAGCAGGGATCTGAACGCAATCGTATGAGTGTAGTGCCCATAAACGCGTTAACTGAATAACCCTTTTCAAATAAATTTATTTATTCTTATACGTAACGTAACCCAACCGTGAAACGAGCCTAATTTCGTATTGAATATTATCTTTTGGCCATCAGACGCGATTATATCGCCTCCAACCTGTTTATTTTAAAACGAACTATGCGGTTTTACCTGTGTCTAGCAAGATTCGTAGCGTTACGTTATACTAGCTTTTACGTAGCTTCGCTTGCGTTGAAGCCTTTAAATAAATACCGAAGATCATTGCAGCGAGTAATAACTAAAACAATAAACAGATACCTAACCTCAAAAATTTAAATAGTTTTGGTATTGCTTATAAATGACAAAACAAATAAATAAAATAAATAAATAAACAAATAAATGATGCTCCACTAGTGCAGGGAGTCCATCAGTCCATCGGGACCTGATTCAAAATTCTTTCAGTGTCCAAGACCATGCGCAGCTTCTAGCAGTTTCAGAACCCGAGTCGGGGCAGTGGCTGAACGCCCTACCATCTACCAGTGTCGTGGATAATTCCGGACTTCACGGTCTCTTTTGTCAGCGCAGTGCTGACAGATTTTCCCACCACAGCTCAATTAACGACATCATTAAACGGGCACTTGCCACCATCGATGTCCCTTCGGTTTTAGACCCAGTGGGGATAGTACGTGATGATGGCAAGCGGCCGGATGGCCTGACACTAACTCCTTGGGAGCGGGGGAGGGCCCTTGTATGGGATGCAACATGCGTCGATACGTTAGCCCCTTCTCCCCTCGGCGAACGGTGTTGAGGGCTGGAGCTGGGGCGGAGGCTGCAGAAGAAGCCAAGCGGCAAACAGTGATTACGTATTTTTTCCACTTGGCTTTGAAACCAATGGCCCGTGGGGTCCGCGTGTCAAAAATATTTTCAAACAAATAGTACCACGTTTGAAAGACGCCGCGAGTAACAAGAGGGCTGATTCATATGTGGCGCAGAGAATTGCGATTGCTATCCAGCGCGGGAAAGCAGCTCGTGTTCGTAGAACCATCCCGCATGGGCACGGACTCCCCTTTTTTTGTGGTTAGGTTTTTATTTTAATTAGTTTTATGATATTCATCATTGTAAATATAAAAATAAAATTTAGTTCCATAAAAAAAACAGAACAAAATAACATGAAATATACAAAAATTCAAAACAACATAAAAGGCTTGAAGTTCCTAGATTTTTAAATTTGACAAACAATCATTTCTGCCAAAATGTTTTTTTTAATAAGAAGTATAGTATATATGTATGTACTTTTTAATACCTCTAATAATATGTGTACAAAGTTTCATGATAATCGGTTGAAGAGTTTTGACGTGAAAGGGTAACAAACTTACATTCACATTTGTAATATTAGTAGGGATTGTAGCCTAAAACCCGTCCCAATAAATAACTTATTCGAAAAGACTTCAGACTCCAGAGTATAGCACGATCAAAGAAACACAATACAAGTTCTTCAGCTATGTAACATGTGTATATATAGAACTATTTATCGGAATTTACCAGGCAGTTTGCATTTGTATGCGATTTTTTATCAGATTTCTTTATGTTACACTTGAATAAATTATATTGTAACTTTATGAAATAATCAATTTACGTTTATTGTATAATGTTATATAAACATTAATTCTGTAGCCATAATAAATTTTATAGGTTTAATCTTGTCATACAAAATAAAAAAATCTTTATTTTTGTTTGATATAGCAAAATAATGAAATATGCACAATGATATTGCCATAACATCCGAACAATATTTTGACATTATCATTAACGCTTTATATAAATAAGAGATTACTCGTAAATCTTGATTCAGCAGTGTATAGATTTTTTGACTTTTGTTTCAATTTTTCCTCTTAAAAAAACTTCGGAGCTAATCCGTCGTTGTAACGGATTTATTCGTAAAAGTTGTGAGCCGAAACACTTACTTATAATCCGGGTTTCGACAGAACTCACTACATATTTACTTATAAAATAAGTATCAACAAATTGAAAAGCGTCGTGATATTATTAAACTATACTCGATATATGAGTAAACAGATACTACGAATTTCTAGGCACACTAAAAAGAAGTAAATAAAAAATAATATGTCCATTTGCAATTCCAAAGCTATTGCCAACACATTGCCATATTTAAGTCTTAATATACAAACATATATAATAAAATATAAAAAATATTATTTTTTACTTGTTTGTAGTAGTCTTTATTGACCAATATTACAAGCATATTCTATTGATTAAATATTTTGTAAAAAATATGTTTATTATACTTGTACAAAAACTCAAGAATTCTTTTACGAATGTGAGGATTTGTGCAAATCTTTTGTAACTTCCCTATCGTGTATGAGATACAATACTGGGAAATCCCTAAACTGCTCGTCTCATAAATGTATCCAGGAAAATTACAAAGGAAACCAAGTAAAGGCGTATGTTATAAGAAATTGGAAGGTTTCAATATTTTTACATTAAATATTATGTTAATATTAAATATTAACTATATCCTTCATCAATTCATGACGTTACGTAGCAATTGGTTATTCCTATTGTATAGGAAAAATTAGTAAGTGTATTTCCTTATCTTAATAAAAATCGAATATTTTGATTACCCATCATTTAGCAGTTAGAATTCAAGTCTTCTTTTCTAATTTCCTGCGACCTGAAATTTCGACGATTTCGGTATGATAATATAAAATTTATTGTAATGCTACGTAAGTCATTATTGATAACAGATCCGTAGCGTGGCGCGGACTCGCTCGGATGATACTAATAAATATGCTAATGTCGGCGTCCCTGTAGGATTTTCTCGAATTTTCATCTCCGATGACGTAAGCAAAAATACAACTAGGTATCTTAAACTAAAATTATTTGCAGGTAATCTTTACCCAAGTAAGATTTCAGCAGCAAATTTGGAATAGGATTCAGTAAAATGCAAATAGCTCTAATAAAACGAAACCGCATACATTTTATTTGGTGTAAAATGCTCTTTACAACCCATTAATATCTAAAACTCACTACAAGCAAAACAAGAGATCTTCCAGAAGTCGATGTCAAATGCACAACTTTGTCTGAGAAATAACTTGCATTCAAGTTCACTACGCCAGCGTAAGCGCTGCATATGTACGAGTATAATGGTTATATCGAAAGTTTCATAGCTGTAGAGCTACCAATTTTTATATAAATAAACAATAAACTCTACCTAATAGTTCTATTGACAAATTTAAGTTCCGTTAAATTTCCAATGAGTGGTAAACAATTTTATATGAGTTGGCATATTTTTATAATAAGTAGGATTACCAATTTTAGTAACAATAATAATATAGGTATTTTAATATAATGTAATGTGTAGTATTTAATATATAATATCTAAGGATTAATATACAAGCATTTCTTAAAAGACCAAATTAACAATACATTACACAAATAAAAAGTAGTTTTAGGAATATTATTTATACCTTAAATAGGTAGAGATATTGTGAATAATTTTCTCATGTGGAATCGGATTCGTATGCATTATTCATTAATAGTGTTATGTGGTCGGCTGGGCGATTGGCTGAAATGTGATTTTGTAGCTAGGCGATATTGGAGGACTATTGGCTATAAAGCTGTGTTGTTAAGATCAAATAAGATTAAACCAGGATCAGATTACAACAACTTTTTATTAAAAACCACTAACTTTCAGTTGTTTATATATTTTACAATTATTTTATTATTTTTATCCGCGGTTTTTCAAAATAAAAAACATACAAATTTTCATGTTGTTTCGAATGGAATTTGCAAAATTTCTTTCTTAATAGTCACGGCATATACACTGAACCGCAAAGAAAAAGGGTCGGTTATGAAATCGTCGATAACTTCTTAAATACTTCACCAAGCTTTATGAAATAGAAACTAAATTAAAGAATATTTCAATGTGATTAAATGAAAATAAAAACAATATTATAAAACTTTTTATTTTTAATAACATGTAAATAAAATAAAAATACGCAGGTTTTGCTTCAATTTCGTAAGGGTAGATGTGTTATATAGGTAGCGTTTTTGC
>DWON01001553.1:0-23899 GCA_018251015.1 Phocides pigmalion okeechobee
TGTTAAGTGGTCACTGCAGCCCATGGACAACCACGTCCGATCTCAAATAGAACAGAAGTTCTATTTAAGAATGGAGGGGGATGCGTTCCTACTCTTGAGGACTGAGGTGGTCGCCTCCAATGATGTGTATCCGGCAACCACCCTTCTCCAACCGAAACACATTACATGAAGAACATGTTGCTTTACAGTGGGTTGTGAGGGTGGTGGTGGTGTCGCCCCGGGCGAGCTCTAACGGCTCTACCACCTTTAAAGCTTTCAAGCTTCGGGTATCGGAATGAATAAAACCGTGACATACGTGTTTGTGTTTCACTAAATCCTTTTACCCATAGTTGTGGGTACAAAAGTCAATGTTTAC
Organism: Phocides pigmalion okeechobee; assembly: GCA_018251015.1. Taxonomy (NCBI): domain Eukaryota; kingdom Metazoa; phylum Arthropoda; class Insecta; order Lepidoptera; family Hesperiidae; genus Phocides; species Phocides pigmalion. Next base: position 356 of record DWON01001553.1, read on the forward strand.
ATAAATTTAAATTTAGAATGCCAGCATATATCTACCAAAAAACTTTACTTGATAGAACTATGATTATCATTATCAATTTTGAGTCATAATGTATTTGTCATTAAATTTTGAGTAAATATTTATTAAATAGTACCTATGTAAACATGTGTATATAAATATAGACTTCAAAAAATATTATCTACAATTTTTATACATAAATAATATAGACGTTCTTGGTATTTCCAATCGCCTTAATCACAACTTTAAGTAGCTATGTAGTTATCCTGATTAAAATATCGCTTAAGTTTATCTCGCTATAAGGAAGATTGTAAAATTTTAGACTAGACCCTAAAAGCCAAGTATCTTGTAGATAGCGAAATGGAGCTGTCATTTTATGACGATAAGAACGCCTGAACGATAAGATGGTTTGACTTCCGTTACAGAATGTGACATAGCACGCCTACGCTGCCTAGAGCATGCTACGGAGTTACGGTTATGTGCTACGTGTGATGCGCTATTCGGCTACAGCAATCTACGAAAATCACTACGCGCTTATAAGGTGATAAAAATGTCAACTAGCAACAAAATAAAATAAATGTATCTTCAGGCTACGCTTCGCCTAGAGCTTGCTACAGCGCTACACGCTACGGTTAAGCGCTACATGTGATGCGCTGTTGGCTACATCAAGCTACGAATTGCGCTACGCGCTAGATATTACGCAAGGTGATAAAAAATGTAAGTTAGTAAAAAAAACAAAATGTAGTCAATAAAATTGCAATTAAACTTTTAATTGGAAATCTCACGTATTTTTATTAGCAGAGTGGCAAACGAACACTGCAGTCTATGCATATAAACATCAAATCTTTAACAGAGGCCTGTAGACTCGTATGCTACTCTTCTAACTTAATAAAAATATGCAATAACACAAAAATCACAATTCGATTATTGCAAATATACACCAGGTATAAAAATCCCGAACGTTAAACACATACAGACTCATCTTATTTCTCTGAATTCAAATTAGAATTTTCGAAATGTTTCCAACAAACAAAGCGCTATTTTTACCAAGAAGTCATTCGCTATAATTGTTTTGACTAAATAAATAAAATGTCTTCTTAGAATTTAATTTGTTTACCTTAAGTTTTATTGAAAATCGCTTCCATTTAACTTCGGGTTTGTAAAATAAATCCTTCACGATTTAACTGAACGATTAATTTTAGCGAAATCATTAACGGAAAATCACAAATTAAGGTAACTTTTCATTCAAAATAAAATTGTGATTCAAGAATACTGTTTAATGTTAACAACATTAAATAGGGTTGTCACGATACAGATTTCGTTTCTATAAATAGGCCATTTAAAAAAAGCTTTTATTAGCTTCAAATGTATGTAATATTATATAAAATTGACATGTTATATATTTGTTTATATTTACGTAGAGTAAATATTAAAATTAAATCTACCTCCATTTTTTACATACAATGCTTCTACTTCCGCTATGGTTATAAGTATTATGACGTCATGATATATTGAAACTGAGGAATGATTAAAACTAAGATTTATAAACATTTTTTTAACTCTGTGCAGTTTACAAATGTATTTTAGGAATTTAAGTAATTTTTATAATACTCTTATAATAATTATTTTCACAAATGTTTTTTTCTTTCTTATTTTCAGAAATATTCATAGTATATAATTCAAAATATATTGAAAAATATTCGTCTTTTTTCATAAATTAGCTTAACGAAAAGGCAGACCTCCGAATGGAATGAAATGGAATTTAAAGGCGGAAGAACTCCTTCAACCTGCATAATCCATTGTAAAGCATTACTTGTGTTTCGGTTGGAGAGGTGCAGTTGCCGGCTACACTTTGAAACGAGGCGACCATCTTAGTCCTCAGTCCTTAGTCGCCTATGCAATAGATGCATCGCATCTTCTGAGAACGGAGATGATCGCCTACTTTACAAGTGTAGCCGATATAACACGAAACAAGAGAAATACAACGTATTGCTACTCCTGAGAACTGAGATGATTGTCATTATTAGTCAATCAAGTATTGAAAAAGCCTACCAAGAGGTTCTAAGTAGGTGAAAATCCCACATAAGTCGGCATCGCTCCTATAATACCAAGAAACTAAGAAAGGCTGTTCCCCACGTCACAAAAAAGTAGCATTAAATTTAATAAGTTTTAATTAGATTTAACAAGAAACAAATAAACAACATTTTCATAAGAACGTAAACTGCAATAAATTGTCCAACTCCCCACGAAGGTGGAGGATACCGCACGATACAATCAAACAAGATGAAACAATATTGCCCTGTCAAAGGGTTTGTATGCGAGATTACTTTTTGAAGCGTTCGATTTACTTTTATCAACGTGACAAAATAAATACGTATATTAATAACAGCGTATAGCTATGTAGTTCATTAAGATCGTGGACGATCGACAAAATTAAGCACGTCAGGCGTGGTCACAAATTGGATGGCTGACCATTGGTGGTTACTTTTTACGTTCAATACTTTGAAAGGCACGTTAAGAAGGAATAAATGCAACGTAACAAAGTTAAACCATATTTTATCTATAAGCCTCACATCTTACAGCATTCCTATTTCTATTAAAATTTAAACTTGAAAACTTATAACTTTGCAAGGTATAATTTGAATAAGTTATGAAAAAATTTCCCGCGCGAGAATTTTATTAAAAGCAAAATTCTATACATGATTATTCCCCACAACAATGTAATAAGCTCGTATTTCCACCACACTGTCAACGCTTATCCCGCGCTCGACAAGGACTCTGAAATCCTTAATACTCCTGCGAAGCCTTCATTCCCTTATATAGGAGTCGCTTGACAATCCCCTACGTGCTACTGTTGTTAAATTGGTTAAAAATTCAAGCATATATGTATGTATAGAAGTAAAACAAGTTTTTAAAGGTAGAGCCGTTAGAGCCCCGGCGGCACCACCGCCACCCTCATAACCCGCCGTAAAGCAACATGTTCCTCACGTATTGTGTTTCAGTTGGGGAGGTGTTGTTGCCGGATACACATTATTGGAGGCGACCATCTTAGTCCTCAAGAGTAGGAACGCATCCGCGTCCATCCTTAAATAGAATTACTGTTCCGTTTCAGATTGGACGTAGTTGTCCATGGGCTGCAGTGACCCCTTAACACCAGGTGGCCTGCATGCCCGTTTCTTACTCTTTCGCAATAAAAAAATCTATAGTTTTCAGTCTTGTTTAGGATTGTATGTGGATGTACATACAGCGACTAAAACCATTAAGTGACTTAGATTCTCCTTTGCTAACTTCTCTCATAAAAAGCCATGACACTTCTGCTCGTCGAAGAATTTTATCACTGTTTGAGTAAAAAAACTAAATGATTCAGAAATATTCCGAATTATACTTTTATATGGCCTTACGTTAAACAATTATGTTATTACTGCTCCTTAAGTTGTCGACATATGTATGTAATTATTTGTGCAAAGCAATTTTCGCAAGTACACCCACAGACATTTAGTGAACAAAAAATACTTTCACTTTACAATACAATACACCAATACGAATATTACGAGTGCGGCTTGTTTATTGTTTTATACCTCATTTCTTAGAATTTTATGTTCATTATAATTTGGCATATCCAATAATAATTTAAAACGAACAATTCTTGTAAAGAAATATATCCATCTTATACTTACAACGTTCTTTTGTTAACTAAAATTACTTACTGATTTAATGTAATTTTGTAAGTCTGTATAAGGTGTGAGAACTGTAGTTCGACCGGAGAGGTACCACCGCGTAAAGAATTTCTTGCGTTTCTATTGGAGGTGCGGTTGTCGGCTACACTTTGAAGCGAGGTGATCATATTAGTCCTCAGAAGTAGCAACGTATCTACACGTTCGAGCTCAGACAGGGTTTCGGTCGTGTTTGTGGTTGTACGTGGATGTTTATGGGCTGCGACTACCTAACCTCAGGTAGTATGCATGTTCGTTTGCTACTCTCCTCACATAAAAAACCTTTGGACTCGTTACTCGCTGTGTGTTATCATGTTGCATAAATTTGAAACTAAATAACCCAAAATATTATTAGTTAAGAAAATAATATTATTAAGCATTTTTTAAATTACATATTGCTGTACGTACAGTCTAAGGCACGCGTTTTTGTTTATATTTCGTGGATAATAATCGTATAGATGAGATTCCCGTGTCTATGTAGGTATGTTGATTTTCCTAAAATTTATGATTAATTTTCATGATTTTTGTGTAGTTATAGATGTTACCTTAATAAACATTAACTACAATTAATCTGATAGATAGAGCTATTGCCAAAATCCACAATTTTTTCAACTCTCTTTCCACACATATATTGTTTTTTTTTTTAATTTCTTATTTAATATAAATATGTATTTTATAAACTACATTTACTTTGTATTTATGAAACGGCTACAATTATTTGCAACAAATTATGTATTTACGGATAATGTTTTAGTTTTTATATACTAGTAGTAAACACGATCATTTTCATAAAATATTTAAAATAACCTCGAATATATCATACCATGTAACATTGTCATCGTCAATATGCTGTAAAAATAATAAATTTAGTTAGGTTAGTAGGCTTTTAAATCAAACACGAATGTCATGTCATGACTAGACGTTAGGTATCTCCATTATATTAATTACGTAAAACCGAGCGTCGTAAAAATTATTTCTAAAGAAAATTGTTTACTTAATTCAAGCTTGAAACATTTTCGCAAAATGATTAATGTGAGCTATTTAATATAATTACAGATTAAATTAAAATGAAATTTATGGTCATAAAAGCTTAAAGCCATCGAAGTCTGTTCATTACGTAACGAAACATTATTCCAAAATAAATGAATTTGAAACATAGCTAAATATACATATATTCGGATAAAAATAGCAAAGAATGTAGAATAAATTATTCGATAACTTCTAGTTATCATTCTTTATAATAACACGCTAGCGGACCCTTGATATTATAATTTATGAGAGGTGCGAGGTAGGTTAATTAAATGTTTGAAACAGTACATACTTTTAATGTGACAAATTAAACTTAAAAATAAAAATTAGGTTGGCATTAAAAAAAACGTTCTCGACAACTCTGACTCCGTTAAACTATTTCTAAAAACCATGTAGATAATCTCATAAAACAGGAAATAATGAAATCGGTTAAGCTATTTTAGAATAAAATAATTAGGAAGTAATGCACATTTTATTAATATGTGACAACATTTAGTAAGCCCTTGAATTAATTTAGAAAGTAACGGCAATATGTTGTTAGCGATAGGCGAGTCGACATAATTTGTTAAAGAAAATAAAGTTAGCAAATTTCCTTAACAAACACGATAAGTTTGAAACTAATTTATGGCCGTCACCCATGATCCATTTTACCTGCCCTCGACTACATGATTGTAAACATAAAATATTCTCAAGGTGAAAAGAAAATGTCTCTTGCATGACATTACAGGCGGCCGACGATCGATAGAATTGTAAATCTTTTCAATAATGTATAAGTTCGGATTGTATAAACTTGGAATAATTTTGAACACACACTGGGCCCCTCCCACGCGAAACCGGCGATATCATTCTAATACGCCACACGAGAAATCCATTACACATACCTAATCACCGATATAATACGCCCTATAGTGTCGGGCGAATTGTTGCCTTGTTCAAATCTACACATTTTACAAGTCACCTCAACGTTGGTTATACCTATATTTGTTTTGGTACGTAGACGGGTGCTGTCTAGGAGTCTAGACGAGCTACACTTACAACGTAGGTACAGATTTTATAAACATAACACAATGTTTGTACGTCATAGCTGTCTCGTGTAATTTGTAGGGTTCCATACCTAAAAGGGTAATAGGACCTCACAAATTCTAAGACGTATTTCTATACGATTAACCTCTATTTTTATAAATCAAATACAAATATGCTTTATTATACACCAACAAAGAAAAGAAGCAACATATATAAGTAATAACAATAAATATTTACTGAGGTGTAAACAAAAGGATTTCTTATCGCTGTTAGTGATCTCTTCGAGACATCCTTCGGGTAAAAGAATAGAAAAAGATATAAGGGAGGGAGAGGTGGACATAGATATGTATTGATAAAATGCCAATGCCTATAAATCTATGCTCTATAGTTGAATTTTTCACATACATATTGCGAGTAAGATTGGGACCTACTAAAAGAAATATTAATGAGTATTATTAAAAACCTATTAGGGTTCCGTAAATAAACTTGGAAATCCTTTAAATGTTTAAAACCTTCATAGATAAAGAAGCCGGTGGAAACTTTCGAGAACTTGTGTTATTATCATAGATATTCTAAAAGAAAGAAAAAAAATGAAATCCCTATACAAGCAACATATTTTTTTAAGTTTTTGTCCTAGTACGCTCGCAAAACAGTAATTCACACATTATGGCAATTTTATAAACATAACAATATATATATATATATTTTGATACGGAACCTTTAGTATACAAAAACGATTTGCATTTGGCTGAATATTGTAAATAATTATTTTATAAAAAAAATACATATAAACATGGTACATGTAGTGTACATGTAGGCGTTCCTTGCTTACACAGTGAGTAAGCAGATTAGTTTATTTATATCACTGAGGGAACACGCAACACATAGAGCCTTTACACCATGACTCCCCTACCACGTATAAATATAAACATTTCGGACCAATAATCACAACCAATAAAAACGTCTATCTGACTTTAATAATATAATCTCCAGACGCTCAACTTCAAAGAGTACCAAAAGCTATTATATTACAAAATAATATCTCATTTCACTACGAAATAAATTATTAATGTGGCGCTCAGAATAGAGATCCTATTCCCGTAAACATATTATATATTGCTAATGATATTTCATAACACGATCCAATAAAACTTTCTCTGAATGAGATTATTTTTATTCATAGTATATCTACACATAATTACTACCAATTTTATTATATATCTTACCTACGAATTTAAACACGCTAGACTAGATTCGATTTAAAATGACGTAATAAAATAAATTGTCTTATTTTAATTTGTACAAGTCATTAAAGCAATCAAGAATCCGAATTTGTGTACAAACCTGAACTAAAAAAATGTAATCCTCTCTTAGTTCGGTAGATCGGTAGATAAAGAGACTCATTTACCCAGCAGTGTTAATATATAATAATTAATAGATTGCAGAATGTCGAAATAACTAAATTAAGTTCACATGCAAAAGTATTCTCACAAAAGCAAAGAGACCATCTTAGTCCTTAGTCGTAGTAAAGCATCTACCTACTACTTCTACGCTTAAACTCTGATAGAATTTCAGTCTTGTTTTCAGGTTGAATAAGGACAATCATAGGTTGTAGCGCCTTACATCAGGTGACCTGTACATGAATTCGCGAATCTTCTTACAAAATGGAACTTAATAACTAATTTTTTTATGTGAGAAGGGTAGCAAACGAGCATGCAAACCACCCGATGTTAAGTAGTCGCAGCCCATAGACATCTACGTACAATCACAAACACGACTCAAATCCTATCTGAGCTCGAACGTAGACGCGTTGCTACTCCTGAGGACTAAGATGGTCGGCAAGCTTCAAAGTGTAGCCGGCAATCGCACCTTTCCTACCGAAACACAAGAAATGCTTTACGGCGGATTATGAGGGCGGTGGTGGTACCTCCCCGGTCGAACTATAGTTCTCCCGCCTTTAATTACTCTAAAGATCGAAATCCATAATCAGAATACCTTATTCTCGTGATTTAACGACTACGTTTCAATGTGATAAACGCTTTGGAAGCCAGACTGCTAATGCTAAGTGGATGAGAGTTGGTAATGGGTTTGTACTATTGTATCGTCTGGGTTTGGGGGAGACGAAACATCCACAGGAAGTTGTGTCGGTGTAACAATCTACACAATATTAAGAATAAAATTACTTATGGTTCCTACTTTACTCTAAAGTAAAAATTGATAGTACCTAAAGTAAATTAAAATTTAAGAGTGGGAGAACTATGGTTCAACCGAGGAGTTACTACAGCCGCCCTCATAATCTGCCACAAAGCATTATTTGTGTTTCGGTTGGAGAGGTGCGGTTGCCGGCTACATTCTGAAGCGAGGCGAACATCTTAGTCTTCAGAAGTAGCAATGCGTCTATTTTCGAGCGCAGATAGGATTCAGTCGTGTTTGTGGTTGTACGTGGATGTCTATGGGCTGCGACCACTTAACATGAGGTGGTTTTCATGCTTGTTTGCTACTCTTCTCAAATAAAAAAAGAAAAATTAAAATGCGTATAAAACAAAACTTAAACCGCTTGTTTATTTATTGCAGTTCCTTGAACGCGAAAACTACTAATTTAATATTTATTACCGATTACCTCAAATTATGTAGTGTGTATACCTCTGACCTCGTTATATGCTATGCCTTATCACGCTTTATTATATAGAAACTGAGCAACAACCAAAAACAATTAAAGTTAAGCTAATCGCACATTAAGTAATCTTTTTTAATTTTGGACTATACTTTTTATAAAAGGCATTTAATCTTATATTTCGCGAGCTAAGTCGCAGTTATAAAGGTTTATTGTTTAAAACCTGTACCAATTAAAAAAAAAAAAGATTCATTTAATTCAATTCATTCATTCAACAGCCACGATATCAAAACGAAGTGTCAAGGCACGCATTACTCTTCTACATCTTACAAACTGAATGTCTAAGATAAGTGGAAAACGATTCAAAAGTTTCTATGACTACAAACGTTAACGCTCGCGTTGTACAACGTTGTACGGCGTCGTTTTGATTGGAAAATACAATTTCATAAACTTTTACGACCAATAGGAATTGATCCGTTACAAAATAGCTGTTTTTTCATGTAATGGAAGTACCAAACGAGCAAAGAGTCTACTTAATGGTAATTGATCACTGCCGCGGATGTAAATCTGTAAGCTGATTCATTTAGAACAGGAGTCCCAGTAAAATACTTTCACAACCGTATTGCTGCTTCTGAGTATTAAGATGTTGCTTGTGTGACAACCTCACCTCTTCACCAAAACAGAAGATTGTCTTCAACGTAGAAATGGGTGTTACATGAATTTCGTGCGTTAGAAATAGTACTTACAGCCTCTACTATCTTACAAAAGAGGACGTAATACATCATCATACCTGTACACTCCGTAATGTTTCCCCGAAGCTCTGTCGCCACATATCGAGCAGAGGTGTTTAGAACCGCTGAGTGGGTGGTTCGGCGGGTAGCTCCTCAGCGCGGGGGGAGAGGTGGCGTCGTCCCGCATACCGTCCAACATGGCTGTGTCCGGCTTCATCTCCGGCGGCGACATCGGGGACATGAACCCCGCGTCTATGTTCAGCCCTGTTAACAATAAACATCATTTTATTACCTTTACATAATTGAAAAGTAAACAATGACCTTTTAACTTTCCCTGCGGCGTACAAGACTGCTGTGTATTGCGTGACGTAACACGCTTGCGGCTTTATACACCTGTCGTGTAAGTACAAATCTGTGTGGATTACGGGTAAACACAAGCGTTGTATTACGTAAACGCTACAAGACTGGGGACGGACATTACGCATGTGTATTAGTAGATGTCACACAGATGCCAATAAATACGATATCACAGTGAATTGTCGGCACATCTTCAGCCTAGAGAACCAAGCTCCAGTATAGTCCGCCTCCCGCGACGCTGGATCGATGATGATGATATAAGCGCCGCAGTCGAAAGTGTTAACGAAATTCCATCTCCCACTTCATTATCCTTAAAATATATCTTTTCAAATATATTTTCATTTAATTCTTTAAATGTGCGCTCATAAATTGGATCGGTTCAGCATTGCGGGAGGCGGCACTAAGCTGGAACTTATTTCTTTAGACTGAAGATGTGCCGACGATTCACTGATATATTGTATTTTTTATCATCTACAAATACACAGACGTAATGTCCGCCCGCAGTCTTGTAGCACCGACGGAAACATATCACTTTTGTCCGCCCGTGTTTCACACAGATTTTCACGTACACAGGTGTGTACAAGCCGCAAACGCGTTGCGTATACGTTATCAATTATAATTTAAACTCAATTAAATATGATTGTTATTTAGCTTTGGCCTTGGTTTCATAATTCTTTACTCACCTACAAAATCTTACAAAATTATTAACAAGTGGTAAAATAGGCCCTTAGCTTGCTTTATTTAAACATTTGTTTAAATAAAGTCAAATAAAATGTCTATCGTTTAAATGATATTTACGTTGAAGGCTAGCAACTAGGTTTAAAAGGAACTTCAAGTCTTCATTATAAATTGCAATCCAATGAATAACACATTTTATACATAGACGTACATATCCCCACTATATCAGTACATGCAACAATTTTTAACAGACTTCTAAAAGGCGGAAGGTTGACAATTCGTTGATTATTTTTTATTTTTTTATTTATTAGGTTTACAAACATATTACATAATATATTTCTAGAAAACACAGTAGAATACATATATTACTTAATGATCTTTTAAAAAAAAGAAACATTGCATGCAATTCTAATACCTATGCTTAATAATTATAATGAATCAATTACATGTATCACTTTATATTTTAAATTTGTCAGGGATTTCTTTCTATGTATGTTTACCGATTATTCTTTTAATTCATGAACCTATTTTGTAGATTTTTGTTTTAGTTGTTGTGTTCATATTAATATTTATAAAGTTTTGATCATGGTATTCATAATTATTTATTAATATTTAAAAAAAAAATAGAATTCCGTATAAAACGTGGGGACTTTCATTGACATATAGCTAATGTTAAGAAGTAACTGATGATACTTTTATGGGGGAAAACGCGAACGAGGACGCGGGTATAACAAATTTATCATACATATAAATATCGCTTAACCATTTCAGACTTCAATATTTTATTTGACCATTTCATTTCTTTTGTCTCGTATTCCTACTATACTTTCATCTTTGTGGATATCAAGAAATTATGACATTTTTCCAAAAAACGGCATATTGCTACTATGTTCTTGTTTACGCAAATTATGACTGTAATTAAAGCAATAATTATGAGCACCAATGTTCGCCTGTAAATAAACTACAAGCTCATAGTAAATGCATTAGATGCATCTGCATTATTGATATATGGTTAGACTTGGTGCATCCTTCAACACCATCTCAGCGAGGTTTATTTCGGTTAAAGGAAACGAGTAATTAGATAATTATACAATAAAGTATTCTAACCTAAATATGTAGCAATCATGTAAGGTAGTCAATCAGATCTAATTGAACAATTTCTAATTGATCGTACATTGCTATCAGGCATCTTTGCAAATTCAATTTATTCCGCCATAGCAAATGAACAAAAAAATAATTTGATTTCATCAACGCAATAACAAAATCGACCTTTCAAAGCAAAGTGTAGCACGGCGAATAGAAAATAAACTAAAACGTCGTCTGCTCAGAAAAAGCAGACAGGACCGGTCCATTAGTCTTGGGGCTGGCTCGGACAACAAAAACTGAGGAAACAGCCACCCTCCTAATATAAAATATCAGCTATAATGGAATCTCACTCCTAATACCTATATAATATTGGCGGGTTTTCTAAAGCCCTCAGCCTAAACGATTTACTGCCCTGACGGGGTTAAAATTTACATAATTTGGAAAGTTAACTTCATAATTTATCTTAATCAAGAGATTTTTGCATGCTTGAATTTCAACAGTACGAAAAAATTGCGCATTTTACAGAACCATTCAGTACCTCGATACCTCAGAACCTCGATACGTTAACATTGAGCATTTCAGACCGACCCAGGGAATATAATAAAAGAAACTAGTGTACACAACACCACTTCAGAATGATTTAAATTTGGCTATATCAAGATATTTTAGAACACAGTTTTCTTTGTTGTTTCTTTCCACAAACACAAACATAGTACTCAAAGGACACAAACATATCAAGTACTTATCCAAGCTGACTGATACCTAAATTCATTTTCAACACCAGCCAGCAGTGGTTTAAATTTTGTGTCACTTTTCATCCCTAAAAAGAGACGATTGTAACTTGCAAGAAAATCTCATATGTAGTGTAAAAGTTCACTCAAATCTCGCTACGATTTCATATGCAGACGTTACTTTGCATGCAAAAACATCTGTTACGTGTTCTGTAGTCCAGGTATAGTCCAGGACTAAAGCTGCAAGGCAAACGCTACTATCTTCATGAAAAAAGTAATTTTAATAAAAGCATTTTGCAAAAAAGACGGCATTAATAAATAAAATTTATAATAAATTAAACTTGTCTTCAATTTTTATCTTAATAAAGAGGAATGGCCTTCAATCACGAAATGAACAAAAAAGTTGTTTTCGAATAAATGAAAAATTCGAACAGAGAGCTCGGCGAAATTCTTTCAGGTACAGATTTTAATATTGAAGAATTTACGCGGCAGACGATAGCAATACTAAAATAAATTTACAAGAAAGCCAAATTAAGAAAATTCATTGTGAAATTATACAAACTATTCAAACAGACGCAGTAACCGGTCTAATATGGTAGTGGATTTTTTCTCCTCCAGCTAATAGAATCACGAGGATTAGATTATGCTGAATTCACGAGGAAACCATTTATGATAATGGGGATATTATAAATTACAAACGTCCAGGAAAAAAACATGATTTAGATTTAGGAGAGGGCGTTATGGAGAACTTTTGCGATTTCTAAATTCAAGCAAGAGTTCTTATTTCAACAAGATTTACAGTTCAGATAAACAAAATTTCATTAATAATCTGGGTGTGAGTATTGGCCGTAAAATTAAACTACCCGCGCGGCGCAGCAGCGACCGTAACGGCCAATGTGATATATTGAGTCCAAGGTTCGATACTTGGCCAAGTTAACATTTGAATGATGAATTTATATTTCAGTTCAGAGTATTTGTATTTGTGTACACATCTTTGTATATATTTATGGAATCCGCGACACAGAATCCAAGTGTGGGGGTATGAGTAAAGAAATACATTAATTTAATGCTTCAAAGAAAAGTGATTATCAATTTTTATTTATGTTAATTAATTTGTTTGCTAACCATTACCATCCAACCTTAAAGGGATGAACATAATGCTTTAGTGTAGAATTTTGTGAATTTCTATAATCACGTAAAATTTAAACATATCGTCCCCCGACAATAGTTATCATTCATTTCGAAAAAAAAAGTAATAAGTAAACCAATCATAACGTTTTATAAAACTTTCTAACTTCAAACATGGCTATGTTCATCAAAATACTCAAATTATATTATAACACGATTATAGTCACAAAATGAAAAATTCAAATTACTGGATGTCCGTACGCGAGTGTTAACCACGTATAGGAGACGTCTACGTCGGCACGGAGTCTAGACGGAGAGAAGGCTAGACAGCATCTTATGAGACCTATTTCTTTTTTCTTCGTATCTATAATTAAAATAGTAAACTTAATTTATATGTAGTCTCATTATCCATTTCACAATATTATGTTTGTAGTTCCATACTATACTTGTCTTAGATTCAAGATGTTGGGATTCTACTGGAACACATAGAAAAAATAGTTATAAATGTTAGGGTCTTCGAAATATTCAGATTCATTTTCTACACTTTTTGGTATGACGGGAAATCGAAACAACTACACTGTATTAACTGAAGGATAATACTGTTCAATTTTGATCATCATAGCTGTGCTTAATACTTTTTCGGATAAAGAAAAAGATGAAGTAGCAACCCTAGGTGTGTTTACGATACTATGCGAAACGAAAACAAAATAGAAACCCGCTTTTGGTATATGCGAAGTAAAGCAATATTTTTCTATGTTACAGATATAACAGAAAAAGTTTTTTCAGTAAATCTCTGCATACAATCCAATTTTGAGGTTGAGGTTTAAGAAACTTTATTCTCATTAAGAATTACAAGAACTTCACTTACATGAGAACATACATATTTGCAACTTATTCTAAATAACAATTTAGGTACAGTTCAGCGTACACATTCACTATTTAACATATTATATTACATATTAAATGCACACAGATCTTACGTTAATCTAGTTGTTAGCAAGAAGGTGGGTAAAAACTAAAAAGTTTTGTTAAAACTGTACGCGGCTGGCGGTTAGTAACGAGCAGTTGACGGATTTAAAGCGACTAGATGCGGCAATACAGGTAAGTTGATTTTGTTTACTATATTTAGAAGCGTTCTATTTTAATATTTAATTTTCCATTTATTTTATGTGAGAAGAGCAGCAAACGAGCATGCAAACCACCTGTAGTTAATTAGTCACAGGCCATAGACATCCACATACAACAACAAACACGACCAAAATCCTATCTGAGCTCGAACATAGATACGTTGTTATCCTGAGGACTAAGATGGTCGCATCGCTTCAAAATAAAACCTGCAACCGCACCACTCCAACCGAAACACAAGTAATGCTTTACGGCGGATTATGAGGGCGGTGGTGGTACCTGTCCAGTCGCAATATAGTTTTCCCACCCTGTAAATAATATACTTTTAACTTCGAATAACATCCACATCAGAAAAACATGGAAGTAAGGTGGAGCAAATAGCTTGTTTACACGTGCCACCGTGACCTGACGTCTCGCTTGGGAAAATGTTATACAGGAAAATCTTGTTTGAAAAGGTAAACAGTGTAATGGAAAATATAAACTCGAGAGCCATTATGTATGACTAAATAAAACATGAATTGAACGTTTTTGCTTTCATAAATATCAATATATGAGAGATATACGTAACTGGATTCACTAAAGTAGTTTTTATTGTAAGACAACTAACACATAAAGTCCACCTGATCAGTCATTGCCACACATAAACATAGGCAACGAAGTCCATAATGTTGAACAGGAGTCCCATCTAAAGCCCATGAGAGATGCTTCGCTTATCCTGAAAGGTTTTATGCAGAATGTGCATTTCCCAAAGAAGTCGCTCCAGACGGACGTGAGGCCGACAGAAACGCAAGAATTGCTTCACGCTATAAAAGCGGTTACACCTCCCCGCTCGAACCGCATAATTTCTACTTATAATAAATGTTAAACCATAAAGTGTCTATAAATGAATATTGCGACTATTCTGTACGGTAATAATACTTAAATACAGATTCAGAAAATGTGTTTTATGACTTTGATACAGCTGTAAGTACCAACTTAATAAAACAGACACAATTCGTATTTATTAACACCAAAGCTATGTAAATACCTCACATATATTTAAATGTTGAAAGATAATAAAGATAAGCAAACGTAATAGCATATATTAACAAAAAACCTTTGAGTAAGGATAAAAAAAAGACTTACTTGTAGGACCACATTTCTAATATAAACGTGTAATAAAATTGTAACCAAATCATAGCTGCGTATGGAATACAGAATATTGAATATTTATTGAAAAATTATTCAAGGCGCAAAACACCACATGACCTTAAAAATCTACTAAATGCGCGTCAGTACAAGTATGTATAGTGAGTTCTGTAGTTCGGATAAAATAACCGAAAACATCTTTAACTTATTTAAACCAATTTTCGACTTTATCTAGTTCGATTCTTTGCAGAAATTAGTCAGACTATTTGTCGTTAGTTCAGAAGCGCATATCTCACCTAATATTTACTTTAAAACGCACTCAGAAACCACTATAATGTATGGCGTGTAAACCTCTTTTTTCATTATTGCACTACACCCTTTAGTAAATCATAGAACCTAATATGTCTCCTATGATACAAAATGGCTGTATATATCAAAATGTTTGTGACATACGGAAAAGTAGAAATTATAAATGTTTCCCCCTCGGTTATTCTCGAACGTTGTAAGTGCATATTTTTTTGTATTTGAACAATTTTGACCTATTAAAAAAAACTTTTTATTGTACATTTTACCAAAATTTACTTATTCTTTCTTTTTTTTAGTTTTTATGGCAAATTTTCGAATATATCTTTGGAGGTACTAAGTGCCCCCTTGTGCCCCCGAAAAACCCCTAATAATAAGAATATTTAAACAATGTTATATTTTTCTATTAGATTTCATTGCGATGAGAGACAGACGTAATGTAATTCTTTTAGTATAGTATTTACAAAGTCATATGTTACATATTATACATTAGTTTTAAATTAAAACCGCATTTAGGCAGTTTCTAAATAAAAATAAACTTTAAAAGGGCGCCACTAGTGTTCATTTAGATATCAATCGTACTTACATGTGTTTATTATAAATAAAGTATTAGATCATAAGGTTATTACATCATCGTGAACGGTCCTAAGCAGACAACATACCTTTTATAAATAACACGCGCTTAAATCGATGTTCACAAATGATTATTATTTATACACTTGAATATTTAAGAAACTAATTTGAGTAAAACTCGCATTAAACATATACTTACATTAAATATTATAAATAAAACAACTCGAATTTACATACATTACTGTCACGCATAAGTTATGATACGAGACCTTCGCTATCTTCCCAAGTGTCCGTGTTGAAATATTATTTTCATTTCGCTATAATATCGTGTGGCTGGATCGATGCAGAGCTGTCAGTTACATTAATCAATCACGCCTTGCTGTGTTCAGCGGAAAACATCGTGACAAATCCTCATAATAAATATAGCTAACATGTACTTGTAGTGGACTTATCACATGTGCCCGGCTGACTGTTAAAAAGTAATAAAAGTATAGAGGTTCTACGGTTCCGTCAGGGATGTATTATGGCAATGTCCGTTTTAACTTTGAAGCACCTAATGTGTGATGGTTGTCAGATCATTTATTTAACATATGAGACGATTGTTTGTCCTCAAGAGCCAGTCCTCCTCTTCTATAACATGAGAATTAGGTTTACATATTCATTGGAATCAACGTCAATATACAATCAGGTGGACTGAATTTATTAAATTGAACATAATGCTTAACATAGGTACTTTATAATTTTCTTTTTTAATATGCTTTTGATCCTAAAAAGTGTAATCTCAAGATAAAGTTAAATGAATGTTTTATTAAAAGCGTTTTATAAAAACATACAAATTCAGCAGATTTATTACAAACGAAAATTATATTAATATTACTTGTATCTATCTACAAAACATACATTATAATATTCAGAATGTTTTATGAACAATATGCACAATCATATAAGTGGCATTTTATCATACCCTGTACAAGTATCTAAAGCTGATTAAAAAGGGGAATGTGGATTTAAAAAACCCGTTATAAACAGAGAAAAACAAGTCTTGTGGTTTATGTGTACTTGGTTTCTTCAGACCCTCGTAATATAGAAAGATAACTCTAAACCGCAGTTACTTTTTCTTATGAAACATTTATAAAATAATATTTATTTTATAAGAAGCATATTATATAAAGGCGTCTTTGTTTCGAACTACATTGTTCAATCATTCGGAAAATCAATCAATGTTCTTTGTACAACATTTAGATATTTATATTATAGTATTAGTAATAATTAATGCTTACGTATATTTGTAATAAAACCCAAATAGGACAAAAATCCTACCTTATGTTGGTCATAGATGCGTTGCTGCTTTTAGGAATAATTTGGAATGCATAGTTGCCTGGTGGACTTACAAACGAGGCATACCTACATCTAATATCCTTAGGTAAAGATGGGAGACCGGGGAGGTAGCACCGGCGCCCTCATGGTTCGCCGTAAAGCATTACTTGTATTTCTATTGGAGAGGTGCGGTTGCTGGATATACTTTGAAGCGAGGGGACCATCATAGTTCTCAGGAGTAGCAACGTATCTACGTTCGAGCTCAGATAGGATTTCGGTCGCCTTTGTGGTAGTACGTGGATGTCTATGGGCAGCGACTACTTAACATCAGGTGGTTTGCTTGCTCGTTTGCTACTCTTCTCACATAAAAAATCTACATAACATTTCAGACAGTGTTTCGATTTTGTTTGAAGGTGTTCTCGATACGTTTTAAGCAGATGATCTGCACGCTATTTCTAATATAATAAAACATAACTTCGCAAAATATACACTCAGTCAAAATGAGAACTTAAGACACCTGGATTTAATCCAACCGCCTCCCACGTTATCCACGGTTAGAGAGATAGTTGTAGTATTATTTCGTGCCAACAGCTGACGCCAAAATAGTAAACAGTTATAAAAAATCTTAATCCTTGTTCCCTTCCTTACCATTACAAACAAGTGAAATGTTGTCCTATCGTCGATTCCTTTGTGCCTTTAATACAAAATCTACAACGAAGTTTGTACACAGACTTGTTGTACCTCTTGGTCTTTTATTGGAACTGAGCAATGGCCAAAAATACTTACTGTGAATATACCACTTTTCCAGCAATATTTTTCAAATTATGTATAGCTATAGTTTATAAGAGACATCTCAGTTTGTATTTCGCAGGCAAAGACACAAGATAAAGCTAGTTTGTTAATAACATTCGATACATAAAGATAGTATATTACTAATATCGAGTTAAAACACAACAATCTACGAATGTAGATTATCAGGTGTGATAAATAAATCACCACCAGTTTATCGGTCAAGAGGACATCGCCATTTCCTTGCAGTCAAACTTAGTATCCGTTACTAAGTTTGAGTACCTTTATGTGACTGCTAGTTCTCTAACATTCGGTTTTTTTGGTATTTTATATTAATTTATTACATTAATTACACGTATACGCAATCCCACACCATACACTATCTTCTTATTGTACTTTCTTTTCTGCAATATAATTATTTGAAGCGTTATATTCACCTAACTGTGCCTTATGGTTTGACCCGCAATAAATAAAGAGCATAGCGTGACGTTACCGCAAAACCTATCTCGATACACGTCCTAACAAATTCAAAGAGATTTTTTAAAACAATTCTGACTGGTAACTTTAAAGATTTAAGCATTCAATGATACAAACAACTTTAACTTGATAATATTATTACAGATCTTAACTCAAAATGGGACTGACAACGTTATAGCGTAATTTACTCAAATACTTTTAAGTATTCATAAATTATAAACAATCAATTAATTGCGATACTTAAATTAATACATTGTGTAAACTTCCAATAATAATGCAATTCCTCTGTAAAGTATCAGAATAGAAACTAATTTCGAACGACAACTACGAATTTAATGAAAACATACAGTGTCAATGTTATTTTGTTTAATTTACAGAGGGCAAAGCACTTTAAGAAGCCTCCGAATAAACAGAGCTAGACCCTTTAATGGAAATATTGGAAATTGCTATTCGCCTTTCTTCCCTTGCAAAGGTCGCCTAACGCGACGCAAGCCATTTACATTTTTGTACATTGAGATTTAACAGTTTCTAAATTATAAACATGGATCTGTACACCTCATACGAAAATCTCTTAAAACTTTATTCGTGTTGATGACAATAAATTGAATATTGTTTATACAAGTGTCTTTCACTTTCAGTCTTAATAAATCACGTTTGGATTCGTATACTAGTTATAGTTATTACGTGATGCGATCGTGAACGAAATTTATCTTAATGCATTCTTTAAATTTATGTCTTTATGCCAATACTAATTTCACCACGTGAGCGTCATTAATGACGTACGATATTGGATTACAAATACGATACTCTTTCTATCTCTAAAGTTGATAGAGACTTTCTATCAGCAGTAGAAAAAGAAAAGAAATTAACTGATAATTGGAAAGTGCCTCGAAGGCCTACACAAAATAGATGGCCTTTATTTAGTCCACGGTAACATGTGCGGTAACAACAGTGATACCAATCACGTAAGTGATACAGTTATTTATGTTCCTCTTGTGTAAGAAAAAAATATAATATTATCCAAGACAAAACTCATAATATTATCAAAAAGGTAACAAACATTGAAGTCATTTGACGTTAAGTGTTTACAGCAGCTCATGGACATCCAAATTTAACCATAAGGACTGAAATCATTTTTCAGATCGTACATAGATGCATTGGTACTCCTAAAAACTAAGATGATCGTTTGCTTGTAAGTATCCTTGGAAAGTACACCTACCCAACCGAAAATCACCAACTGCTTCATACTCAAAAAATAAGGAAGCAGAGGATACCCACTAATATAGTAAACATTAATTATTCATTCATATTGATTTTTGCAGAAGTTGTAAAGATTAATTTTATGGTAAAATTATTACCTGTACAATAATCTAAGGAAGTTAACCTTGATATAGTATGTAAAATTAAAACAATTCCTACTGATGATTCCTTTTTATAAATAAATATTAAAATGCTGAGAAAAAGAAAATACTCAAGAAAATTAACATGCTATTATTTAACACGTATAATTTTCTAGTGTATTGAATCCGTATTGCCTGCAGGCTTAATGATGTCTCATTATAACGCATCACAACATCAGATTTCATACGCATATTTTCTTATTTCCATCAAGTAGGTATTGCGCATGCAAAAAGTTCCGCCTGACTTCTACACAGACAGTGCAATCACGTATGACTGCATCGACAAAAACAAACAAGATAAAATTCACAACGATATCAATGCATTGTACATAAATAATTTGTACAGCAATAGAGAAGTCGCCGCGTTAAATGGTATCGATTCTTCGAACAATTAAATAATGGTTACCGAAAATAGCTCACATCGACCGCGACACGTGCTAACAAACAAAATCGTGTAGGTACCTGCGATTGTCCCGTCTCGTGGCTTAAATTACCATACTATTGAAGTAAGGTTGCTATTCGGTGTTGCGGTATTTGTCATCTTATTTTTTTAATTAGCTTAACGAAAAGGCAGAAGGCTACATGTTAGCAAGCAGTCACCTTCATCTATGGATTATGCAACGCCATAGGACTCGCCAAAAGCATAACCAGCTTGAAAGGAGCGCTCTGTTACATCTCTTTTGAAAAACCGCACGTCATGGCGTTCCGGGAATACTTCATGAGAATTTTTGTTTTTGTGACATTAATAGCGTACAGAATAAGCGTACAGGCCTCATGATGAAAAAGGTGGTTACAGTCCACAGACATTCACATAAATTCTCAAACACAACTGAAGTCGTGAAAAAAATCGATGTACGTACATAACTACGTTGCTATTCCTTATAATTAAGATTGTCACCTCACTTGTACTTAAATTGCCACTAGTTCAGCCGAAACTCACTAAGTTGTTTCACTGCCAGTTATGATGACGATAGTGTTACGTCCCAGGTCGAAGTACAGTTCTAACATCTTTCAAAATGTAATATTTTCATAGAAATAAAACGACAAACAAACTTTCTATTGATTGAACTCATGTTGTATAAGAATAAGATATAAGAATAATGTATGTATAATCTCACAGATAAACCCCAAGACCCAGATATATTTCTCTAGTGGAAGTCGACAATAGTCCAAAGCAATTCTTTATGGTAGGAATACGTACAAAATAGATCGAAAGCCACGCACCAGGTTCTGTCGCACTTAAATTGAGTTTTAAAGAACTTTATCGCCAATTCGAACGTTTCAAGCCGTAAACTAACACTTAACATCCTTTTTAGATTAGCGACCTTCGCACTTGCAAGGAGCCTCTTTAAGTCATAAAGAACACACTAAAACTGTACGGTACGCAATAAAAATTGGGTTTCTTTTCCAAAACCCTTTATTTTTTAATATTCTTCATTGTTGAAAATGTGATACACATGTATAAACCTAATTCCTTACATACTACATCTTGAAAACAAGTGCCTACAGTTCAAATGCAGTAAAATCCCAGAAGGTAGACCCAATGATAGACAGAATGATCTCAGATTGGTTGTATTACCTCCGAGAACCAAGAACCTCACATTTTCTACAATGCAATGGACCTGATGCTCCCTGAACTGCAAGCTTACTTCTCATCCACTTACTGCTTCTTTGGCACCAACTGATTCTTCGGATAAGCTATAAACCAAACAAACATAATTTCTAACATAACGTAACGACATATTAGGATAAATGTGACGTTAACAGCTCAACATAGCAGAACAGATTGACAGTGAAGTAACTCATATGATAAAAAACTTATAAGAAAAGTGCTTTTATGAACAAGATAATCTTCTAGTAAGTACTTAGGTGTAGAAACTGTTGCGTATGACTTCAGTAGAACTTCTGTCCTGTTTGGTTAAACATGAGTATCCACTGGCTGCAATCTATGAATCAGGTGGACCGTAGGCACATTTTGCTACTCTTCCAATCCTAGATAAAAAAGTACGTACTACGTCCTTAAAGTACTTTATAACGTTATAAGACAACGAATAACCATCACAAAATCACAAAAAAAAATATTCACATTGTAAACCCATTAACTTGGTACATCCCTAATGTAGTCGTCATGGCGTTCTTTCCAGCTACTCGTTTGAAACGCAAAACGAAACTTATTAAAAACGGGTTCACAATAACGCGTCAGCCCCGACTCGCCAAATTGAGTCAGGTTGTGAATAATATGAGTTTCGAAAATTATGTGAATTGGAAACGCAGTCCGATTTTCATGTCGTATTTATTTTCTTTGTTTATTTTATTGTATTATTTGTACTGGCTTCGGAACCAAACGGCTAATCAAGAAAACTTAAGCTAAGACTTAAGCCTGTCCTTCTGTTCTAGCTAATTTAGATCGGTCTGTCTGCCCATCTGTCCGTAAATCCCAGCAAATTTACACAAACAATATGTTCCACGAATCTACACGCTGAAATAGTATATTTGGGAAAAAAATCCAGTTAGGGTTGCTTTCAATGCGTGTAACTCGAACAAAGTAATATCCCACATTACTGCACAAGTTTTCTGAATGATACGAAAGGTTCTATTACTTTTTTTTATATTACATTAAGTTCGTAATTTGTTTCAAAAATCGTAGAACTTACAAAGTGCTTCTCACTCCACCGATTCTTCAAATCAAATAAACTAATTCGTTTAATCAAAATCAGTTTGTGACAGAGACAAGCAGATAGACAAAATTTTGAAGAGGGTTAAATCTCTAGCGGTATTCATTATCTTTATAATTTCTTTTTACCAAAATATGTTCAATCTACAAAATGGTTCTCTTCCAACTTTATTATTTTTATAGTATAGATTTTATAATCATGTTATTGTGTACTATGTAAACTATCTTGGATTTTTTTCTGTCTGGCCGGCGAACGATTAATGCTTTTAGCAATTTTATTTAAGTGCACCTTTGTTCCGGTACATTTGTTTACGGTATATACGTACATTTGAAAAAAATAACACGCTTCTTCCTTTAGAACGCGTTTTAAAAATGTTTTTTAGGTTCTAATTTCGTCAAAATTAAAAAAAAAAATAAAAAGTAAGCCTTTCCTGTCAATAAAAAGTATTTTTATATTAATAGTACGTATAAGAATCACATTACTTTTTTACAATATCGAACATATCGCTTCTTTGCTTCTATAACGTGACAAGTTTGAAACCTCAAGCTTTTTATTTTGTTTGATAATTGAAATCTCCGTGTTTGATTTGAGAAAGCTAAGGTGTTAAATTTTTGTACGTAATCTACAATAAACGTTAAAAAAATACACAATTAAGTAAAATAATTTTTTG
>DWON01001554.1:0-23898 GCA_018251015.1 Phocides pigmalion okeechobee
AACGACTCTACCACCTTTTAATCTAAAGGGAGTCCGTATCCATGTTGCGTGGTGCCAAAAACGCCGCATTCCCGCATGGATCATTTTTTTATGTGAGAAGAATAGCAAAGGAGCATGCAAACCACCTGATATTAAGTAGATGTAGTCCATATACATCCACGTACAACTACAAACACGACCGAAATCCTATTTGAGCTTGAATGCAGATGCGTTGCTACTATTGAGGACTAAGGTGGTCGCCTCGCTTCAAAGTGTAGCAACCCCACCTCTCCAACCGAAACACAAGTAATGCTTTACGGCGGATTATGAGAGCGACGGTGGTACCTCCCCGGTGGAACTATAGTTCTCCTACCTTCACCTTCAAAATATTTATTTACAAAAAAAAACCTGGCTAATTCTTATTTGAGGCAGGCATCTACATTCCCGCTTCTCATGATTACCGTCGTCTCGCTGTACAAATACCAAGCAATCACATCTCCAACCGATAAGAATTGGTTCATGGCGGATTGTAAGGATTAGGATCGTACCTCCCCCATCGAACTGTTCTATCAACTGTCAATCTAATTGGTTGCTAACAATCTAACTATTCTTACGTAGTAATATACAAGAGATATATTTCCGATAATTGTCATTTAGAAGTCGTGACAGCCGTCGGAAAAGTAACACGAACGAATTGACGTAAAGGTCAGTATCGACATTTATGAAATGAGTATAATTTTACAGAACTCACTTAATAAAATAATTAATAGCATCAAGTTTTAGTTTGTGGAAGTCCAAGCTATTAATTGTTAAATACTACTCTGTAACCATCCGCCACCACAATGTATAACGGTCATTCACCAATGATGCTCCGTCTTGGGGCGAAACACGTGTTGGTAATATGTGAAATGGTATATATTTTTAATCTCTTCACCTTTTCCTATCCCTCATAGTGTATGTTTTGAAATGTATACCATTATACATTGTGGTGGCGGATTGCAAAGTAGTTTTTAACAACAATTTAACAATAAAATGATGTTATTTAAGAGGATAAATATCATTCATCTCCTACTACTACTAGACTACTTAGTTCACTAAGTCTTATACGATTTTAAACTGATATTATCTCGGAATCCATACTTATGCTACATAACGGGTACTCACGATTAACGATTTTAGATTTTTAATTGCCGATATTTCGAACCCGTTGCATGGCTCGTGGTCACGGCGAAAGTGACCACGAGTAATCATGAGTACCCGTTATATAACATAGTGTAAGTAGTCTTTTACAGCTATTTGTAATATTTTGGTAAATAACAAAGAAATTTGGTAGCATCCGAGCGTCAGATTACTACAGTGTGCATGTACATACGCATAAAAGCATATATTTACATTATTGGAGGCGACCATCTTAGTCCTCAAGAGTAGGAACGCATCCGCGTCCATCCTTAAATAGAACTTCTGTTCTATTCGAGATTGGACGTGGTTGTCTATGGTCTGCAGTGACCACTATACATCAGGTGGCCTGCATGCCCGTTTTTTACTCTTTCATAATAAAAAAAAACTCCCATAATTGTCTAATTTCTAATTGTCTGTAAAAGTGATTTGTTTTTTCCTTTTTTTGCGTGAAGTTGAGGAAAACTTGTTAATCTTTGTAAATTTTTGACTCATAACAGCGCTATCCACGTATGTAAACACGCTAGCCTAAAACCCAACGTACACATTGAACTTTAAAAAAATCCGTCGCTGTAACATTGAATTTTTAACGTCACAGGAAGCTCGGTGTCACAGGAGACCAACAAATATTCCGTGTTTATGTATAGGTAGATACGTATCGCCATAACTGCTGGAAACGCCTGAAGCGGCATATCGTGTTGTCGATTTAAATTTTAACACTTTAACTGCGGTACTCATATTTTAGATCGGGTCAGCGTTGCGGAGGCGGCCTAAGCTGGAGCTTATTTATCTAGACTGAAAATGTGCCGACAGTTCACTGTAATATTGTATTTTATAGTATCTGTATATCATTTACGAATACACAGCAGTAATGTCCGCCCCCAGTCTTGTAGCGCCGACGTTAATACAGCATTTTTGTTCGCCCGTAATCCATATAGGTTTGTACGTACAATACAGGTACAACACAAGCCGCAAGTGCGTAGCTCTGCGCATTCATTACACAGCAGTGTTGTAGTTGCAGGGAAAGTGTTAGACTGCTCAGCTTCATACTGTAGTTCGGTACGTGTGTAAAAACAAATTAATTATTAACACGCCCGCTGGCTTTCACAAACACAGCTACTAAGCCGCGTACTGTTTAGATATTGTAAACTGAGCTCCGAACAAAAATTAATACTGGTTGTTTTGTTTACATTTACATACAAATGTTGAATCAAACGAGGAGGTAATTGTAGATTTTCAGAAAATAATTTTAATTATTGTAAAATTCTACAATTTTGCCTTTGATATTTAATTTAGCCTGAAATACAAAATGTATGTACTTGGCCTGACATACAAAATTCAGAAGTTTTCTGTTTTAGGCAGTTATTTATGGACATCCATATTGTAACATCTTACGAAACGTAAGCTTTTCCTAGATTTAGATATGTATCTACCTGGTATTTACTTTATCTCGATGTACCTAACATTAATTTTCAATGTAACAATGTTACGCCAATGAAGTGGCGTAATAGCTAGTACCTAATTTATAAAACGAAGCGTACTGGAAGCGATCGTATTTACTTTCCACATCCTTCAATTAAATAGCCATAACCTTTTATAGTATATATTTTAAATAAAGTCCCCCGTCGCGTCTGTATGTCTGTCTGTTCATGATAAACTCAAAAAATACTGGACGGATTTTCTCACAGTTTTCAACAATAGGTAGATTTATTCCTGAAGACGGCTTAAGTGCATAATAAGTTGATTTTTTTATTGGGCGAAACATTAAATAGTTAAATTCAGTCGTCGTTCGAAATAGATGTTTCTTTGTTAATCGTTTGTTTTTCCAAGTAGATAATGATCCAGTTATGTATGTAAGAAAAATAATGTGAGTAAATATTAATTCTATTAGCCGACCAAAGCTGGGCCGGGTCACTAGTTACTCATAAATGAAGGATCCGATCAGCCTAAAGTTTGCTCTAGATATTTTACACTAAATAAGTTGACATTGTGTGAAAAGTCACACTTTTCAAGCGACAAAGATCTACGTTTATTCCAATTTACTGTATGAAAAAAAATACTGAAAAGAACAGTGTCTTGCATTACACTGTTGTAAAATCTATCGAAATGAAAATTCTATCAGACATAGTTTTATTTCAGTTTTATAGCGCCGAGGAGCACTCCATCCGTGGCCGAAGGCAAATATCTCGGGGGTTGGGTTTCAAATATTTATAAAAGAATCCCGTTCACGTCTTCCGAATACGACTGCAGTGTATTTCAAGGTAAGTAGCCGTTTTTATTTATATTTTGTCAGATCTATCTTATATATTTAGAAAGGCAACCCAATCTAAAATTCAAAAGAAAATGTTTTATAAGTACTTAAAATCGTCTTGGAAGGTGAAAGAACTACAGCTCAATCGGTCTGGTTCCATCGCCGACCTTGTAATCCACCGTAAAACAACTCTTTCTTTCGGTTGAAGAGGTGTTTTTGCGGCCTACATTTACAAAGGAGACGACCATTTCAGTTATGCACGACGTCAGGAAATAAAGCTGTTTAATATTGGACGTGGATGTCCATGGGCGGCATAAGCCATTCAACATCAGATGGCGTGCACATTCGTTTGACACTTTTTCAATGGACAAAAATCCTATTTGAATTTTCTTATTAACACTTCATCTGCGACGCACACACATAAGATTGATTCAGAATTGTGGGAGGATAAACTAGAGCTCTTTTGTCTAGGCTGAAGATTTCTAGTCAATTTACACAAATATTGTATTCTTACCAATTAACATTTACGAATCCACAGACGTTGTTTCTGCTCGCAGTTTTGTGGCGCCGACGTAAATACGGTACGTTTATTCGCCCGTAATCCTTACACATTTGTACGTATAACACAGGTGTGTAAAAGCCGCAAGCGCGTTGTGCCGCGCAATACACAGTATTGTACCCCGCAGGGAAAGTGTTAACGCATATAATATGTTACACATCTTAACTTTAATTTTGCTAGGTATATAATATAACAAAATTCACACGCAGCGTTTTTTTGATTACAATATTCTATTTATGAAAGCAATATACCTATTTATGACGGAATGATTCCTTTTAAAAACATGTAGGAAATTACAGGAATGATTATAATAAAATTCATTAAAAGGAGAAAGTTAGATGCATACTATTTACATTTTAATTTTATTTTCAAACTCACAATAGGCCAACAGATATGATTTCTATAAGACATAAAAATGTAGGCATATATGCTATCCGTGAAAATCCGGGTCGTTGGTATTACACAAAATGTTATGTATTCAACTTTGTAATTGAAAAGTAATAAAAAATGTACTATATACCAAATCTGTAATGACAACATTAAGACAATTTCTTTTTAAAATAAAAATCCCAGATTACAGGCTTCTAAATGTAGCGACAGTTTCATCTTCACGTTAGTCTTAAGTTCAAAAGGATCGGCAGGAAGACAGAATTCTAAAGCTCCTGAGCTTGAAAAGCTTAATGAATTCATTTAAAATTTTAATCATGTTACCATTTTGTATATCCGCGTTGACATTTTACTGCATAATTCGAGTGTCGGATGTACCTTATACTCTCATATTTAGTAAGCGACGCGCTAATGTTGTTTGCAAAGGAAATGTAAATTAATTGCATTAAAATTTATAAATGCGATTTAACAATGCAGAAATTGTAAACTAAGAAAAGCTTGTAAAATGAGTTTGTCTAAGTAATGTCGTTTTCTTATGCTTTAAGTATTCATTAACTGTGTGTTATTTTACTAATTATTTCTTTTTTATGTGAAAAGGGCAGAAAACGAGCACGCAGGCCATTTAAAGATTTTTATTCGTTGCACACTGATATTAAGTAGTTGAATTGACATTCACACTCAATTTCAAATAGAAATGAAGTCCAAAACAAGTATAAAAGGCAAAACTTTTAATTTGTTTTAAATTAGATAGCTAAATTAAAACAAATTAAAAGTTTTGTTTGTAAGACCTTTGTAATTTTTAAACTCATTATTTTTGTTAGACAAAGTAATATGAATTAATTCTATGAAAACTTTAAATGATACGGAAACGATTTGTCTTCACGATAAAACGTTATTCTTGTTCAACATAATTCATAATTATGATAAAAAATATTATCTTACTGAATGAGTAAAATAAACGGAGTATTTTTAATGATTACAATAATTATCGCTTATTTAATTATCGACGTCGTTTGAAATGTGTATAAAAATAATTTATTTCAGAAACATGCATTTACGAATTCTTAAATTTGAACTATGTATGTAATTATCGCCCTCATAATCCGCCGTAAGGCATTACTTGTGTTTCGGTTGGAGTGGTGCAGTTGCCGGCTACAGTTTGAAGCGAGGCGACAGTTCTCAGGAATAGGATTTCAGTCGTGTTTGTGGTTGTATCGTGGATATCTATGGGCTACGACTATTTAACATCAGGTGGTTTGCATGCTTGTTTGCTACTCTTCTCACGTACAAAAAATGTTTTGTTATGTCTAGCCTGTTATAGTTAATAATGTCTAAGCTCGCAGTGGCCTTTTGGTAACCCATTCTAGGTGTTGTTGTAGGCACATGTAACCTTTTGTTACTGTAATTCCGTTGGGAAATCATCACATCAAGATTACAGAGTTGTTTTGTTCAAAGACCCAAATGCGGGTTTTGAATGCAGTTGTTCGTTGACAACGAAATATGGGTCACAGACCGTGAAATTCGCTACTGAATATTTTTTTGTACTTGTCAGTGGAATCACAAACGTTGTAATTATTAAGCAGAGGTATTAACAAAAATGTGGTTTTTACGTGTGTTTAAAACTTGAAGACGTAACAAAATGGCTTCAGCCAAACAGTAAAAAGAAACTTTGTGTTTACTGTGATATACAAATGTTAGAAACAAAAGATCTAATGGCTAGATTGTTCTCAAAATTGAATAAGCAATGCCATTCCACGATGTAAACTGGAATATAGTTAGTTGATAAAAAAAAAACGCTGAATTGGCGTCACTAATATTCTACTCCATTTTTGATAAATGTCACCATGAATTACTTAGATCAGAGATTACTAAACTTAAGTTACATCGTAAAAATATATATGTATATGTACATTAATTCATAGCATCCTGATCATGATCAAGGGTCGATTTGATTGTCAATATATGACCAATTGCAGTTCTTCTTCTTTCGTGTCGGAATGACTGGTTACTAAAGGGTAGTAAAGTTAAGGAGTTCATTGAAGATAATTAGTACGGGGTGAAGGGAGTTAAAGGATAAGTGGGAGTAACTCATGACGTAGTGGAAAGATTGGTCAATCAGCGTAGGTGGACAAAGGTTGACAGTCCTGGGTGCGCCGGGCGAACATGTGACGTCGCGCCACTCGAGGAGGCTCACCAATTGCAGTAATATACATATTTTTAATAGTCAAGCGTCTAATATTCTAAAATTAAAAAATGAGAGTTTAATACTAATATAAATAACAATTATTACAGCTTACCATAAGAGGTATACCTTTAGATTTAGTTAATAAGGATGTTATCAACATACCTTATAAAGAGAACAGTGAAATCATGAAGCGAAAACAATTGTTGTCAACATTTCCTATTTCGAACGTTGTTAATCGGACGTTAGTTTATTTAAGCGCGTTGTCCCACCGCTAGTTAATTAGGCGTGAGGTTCGCAGAGCTGTTTTTAAATTGGATTATGTGAACCATCGCTCGAACATGGTTAGTAGGTTGCGTTCAAATATTCATTCTGTGTAAACTCAATGCATAACATTAAATTTTTAAAGGTAGGAGAGCTATAGTTCGACCGGGGAGGTACCACCGCCGCCCTCATAATCTGCCGTAAAGCATTACTTGTGTTTCGATTGGAGAGGTGCGGTTGCCGGTTATACTTTGAAGCGAGGCAACCATTTTAGGACTCAGGAGTTGCAACGTATCTATGTTTGAGCTCAAATAGGATTTCGGTCGTGTTTGTAGTTGTCCGTGGATATCTATGGGCTGCGACTACTTAACACGTAGTTTGCTTGCTCGTTTGCCACTCTTCTCACATAAAAAATAACGCTTTTCTATTTACTGTTTCGAAGAAGTTGCATGGATCGTGGGCATGCCTAAAACAAACGATCACGATCCTTGCATTGGTTTGAAATGTTATAAAAGAGTATCGTGATTACCCGTGTTATATTAAAAAAACGGCGATTGTATTAGTTTACTAAGTTTAGTTACTAAAAAATTTGTAGATGGAATTTCGTATTGAGTTAAGTTGAAATAATAATTGAGTAACGTATTTACCAATATATAAAAAATACAAATAAAATAAAATATAATAAATACAAATATAATAAATACAAATAAAATTGCAGTTAATTAGTTTGCCTAAGGGTAGAGAACATAAGATTTAAATTACAAATAGTTGTGGTTTTTTTAGATTTATTTAAATTCGATTTTACAAATGTATAAAGTTGTAAAGCAAAACGAACCAATTGCGCATTGTACTCGTATTTACAATTTTATCTAGCTCAATTTGTAAAACTACAAAATTGTAAGTTACAATTTGTAAGTCTCCTTGCAACGAGATTTAAATTTGTGATCGAGCGAGAAACTCAGCAGGATTGTCTTTTGTTTTTGCTTTGTTTTAGTTTAGTTTTGTTTTGTTTGTTTTTGATGACCATTCCACAAGCCACCACTTATGCCTTTTTATGATACTGAAACAGCAAATGAACATGCAATCCTCCTTACGGTAAATAATTACTGGCCATCCGTTGACATCTGTTACTAACTCCATATTATAGAGCGGGAGTTTTGCGTAACACTTTGATTGCGGCGTTTATCAGCGTTGCGGAATGCGTCCCTAAACTGGAACTTATTTCTCTATACAGACGATACGCCGACAATTTACTGAAATATTGTATTTTTAGCATCTGTGTATCATCTACGAATACACAGACAATGTCCGTCTCCAGTCTCGTAGCGCCGACGTAAATATAGCACTTTTATACGCTTGTAATTCGTATAGATCTGTACGTAGACGACAGGTATGTACAAGCAAGCAGGTTACGCCGCACTATACACAGTGGTGTTGTACCCCGCAGAGAATGTGTTAAAAGCGAACACAGATGCATTAAGAATTGTTTCTTATGTGAAAAGAGTAGCAAACGAGCATGCAAAAGACCTAATGTTAAGTCGCAGCCCATAGACCCCATAGACGTACAACCACAAATACGACCGAAATCCTATTTCAGCTCGAACGTAGATGCGTTGCTACTCGTGATGTTTAAGATGATCGCCTCGCTTGAAAGTGTAGCCGGCAACAGCACCCCTCCAACCGAAACACATGTAACGCTTTACGGCGGATTATGAGGGTGGCGGTGGTACCTCCCCGATCGAACTATAGTTATCCCTTTTAAAATTGATCTTGAGTATTTGTTTATAACTGAAATTGCCGGATGACTCGCCACGCGTCTTTCTCCAATATACGTCTAGAGTGGGCCGGAGATTACTAGAACACGCTGTCCTAATGAAGTACTGCTTGAGGAAAGTCTATATAGTACAAAACAAAGTCGCTTCCTGCTGTCTGTAAGCTTAGATCTTTGAAACCATGCAACCAATTTTAATGCGGTTTCCATCAATAGAAAGAGTGATTTAAGGGGAAGGTTCATACTTGTATATGACATTAGAGAAAAGTCAAGAATTTCAAAAATATGTAATCAGATGTCGTAAATTAACTAGTGTGAATTTGGGGCGGGTCACGATGTTATTAAAATACCTTAAGGGTTGCTTTTAGAAGTACTATTCCATGACTACAACCGATACTGACAGCTTAACACGCCCTCAGAATAAGGAAAAGTGTGTAAATATACCATTAACGGTCACCCATCATACTGCCGACAGCACCCGATGTCGCTTCACTTTTTTTTTCCTAAAGTTCGCCTCGCTTCAGTGTAGTCGGCAACCGCACCTCTCCAACCGAAACACAAGTAATGATTTACGACTGATTATAAGTGCGGCGGTGGTACCTACCCGTTCGTTCTCCCACTTTTATAGATCGATAAAGATTCGCAATAAAAAAAGCGCATAGTAATGTTTTATGTTTATCTTATAGTAGCAACTATTTATTCCTTTAAACCACAATTACCGATAAGGAGTGTTCAACACTTTGATTGCGGCGCGAATTTATATGATAGGATCGGTATTGCGGAAGGCGGCCCTAATCTGGAGCTTATTTCATTAAATTGAAGATACGCCGAGAAATTACTGAAATATTTTATTTTTTAGCATCTGTGTATCATCTACGAATACACAGACGTAATGTCCGCCCCCAATCTTGTCACGCCGACGTAAAAACAGAACTTTTGTTCGCTCATAATCCATACAAATTCGTCCGTACAACACAGGTGTGTAGGAGCCGCAAGCGCGTCGCGTCCAACATTACACAGCAGTGTTGTAGCCGCAGGGAAAGTGTTAAGAGTTATATCTGATATGGTTATTGCTCTATGCACTTAGAGATAGCAAAGACTTAAAGGTTCGACAAAATAGATAAGATTTCGTCCATTTATTTATAAAAAATATCTTTGTTTGTCCTGTTTTCTAAAATTGTATGCTTCATTATTTGTAATTGAAAATCGAATTTATTTGACAGATAGATCTACAACCGCTCATATAATCCGCCGTATAGCAATTTTTGTGGTTCGGTTGAAACGTACGGTTGTCGGTTATACTTACATGCGAGGTGACCATCTCAAGCCTCAAGAGTAGCAACGCTACTTATGACCTCAGATAGGTCTTTAGTCCTCTTTGAGGTTATTTATAGATGTACGAACAGACAAACACCCCTGATATTAATTTATGTCGGTCAAAAATGAACATTTATGTTCAATTGCATATTAGGAAAGATTACTCTCTGAGTTCCTTACGCTATGTTACATTACCTTAATTTACCTTACCTACCTTATCTTATCTTACCTTAGGTTACCTCACCTCACCTCACCTCACCTCATCTCACCTCATCTCATCTCACCTAACCACACCTAACCTTAACGCAACTTACCTTACTTAACTTAATTAATATAAGGTGAAGAAAATTATAGGGATCATCTGGGAAAGCAACACAGCAGTACTCGTTTAAATTTAAAGAGAAAATAAAACCAGTAAACACAACTGCAAAACACTGCACAAATAGGGAATAAAAACTTTATATTGTAGTTAAGTTTAACTTATTGTTAATTAATGATGTATCTATATCCATATATCTATATAAGTAGTGTTTACATAAGAATAAAAATAAAAAATCATTTGAAACAAATAATAAATATTTTTGTAGTCTCTTTTTTGTTAATATCATGCTTGTCTATCTAGGAGAGTAATGTTCAATAATTAAATCTAAGTTGTATTAACTTCAACAAGATTATATATAGTAATTTTGAAAAATGTGCGTGTGAAGTCACGGGCAATTAGTAGTGCGGCTAATGAGGGTACCCACGCATACATGAGGCTTGTAAATACGGGTTCTCTTCAAAGTAAGGCGGGCCATTTAATTATGCAAACTTGTCTTAGGCGCTTGTCGCACTGATCGCGATGTGGACTGGCCTGACATTTCGACAAGCCTTTTTTTATACTTTAGAAAGTAGCAAACGAGCATGTAAATCACCTGATGTTAAGTAGTCGCAGCCCATAGTCAACCACGTACACGACTAAAATCCTATCTGACCTCGAACGTAGATACGTTGCTACTCCTGAGGACTAAGACGGTCGTCTCGCTTCAATGTATAGCCGGCAACCGCGCCTCTCTAACCGAAGCACAAGTAATTCTTAACGGCGGATGATGAGGGCGGCGGTAGTACTCCCCCGGTCGAACTATAGATCTCCCACCTTCAGAGGTCATAAAAATACAAATAGAATAGTTTACGCTGTTAGACGACAACAATTGTTTAATTCAATGCGTAGAAACAATTCTATAAAAACAATCTGTTTTGTCACATAAATAAATTATAATAAAAGCCTTACCTAAACAATATCGGTGCCAATGCGCCATGGTGCCAAGAATGCTAGCAGCATTCTCGCGTTGAATAGTAATCGAAATTCTCTGCGCGAGATATGAACGAGCCCTCTTGTCACCGGCGGCGTCGATGAAACCTGTGGCTAATTGTTTGAATTTCTTTTGGCTCGAACCTTTGATCCGTGGGGTCTACCCACGGATCAAAGGTTTCAATGCCAAGGAAAAATACGTAATCACTGTTTAATTAAAGCACTACGTAATTAAATAATTATTATTTACTCGGCCCAGCATCTGATTCAACTATTGAGTTTATATTTACTTAAGTTATTTTTCTTTCATACATGGATCCAGTCATTACCTAGTTGCAATAACTAACAATAAGAAACATCTTTTTCAAACGACGACTGAATTACTATATTGAATTTTACTATTCAATTTCTCGCCCATTTTACAAAAAAAACTCTACTTATGCACTAAAATCATCCTCAGGAATCACTACCTGTTGTTGAAAACTGAGAAAATCCGTCCAGTACTTCTTGGGTTTATTATGAACAGACAGACAGACGCGACGGGACGGGACTTTGTTTTATAATATTTAGAGAAGAGATTAAAAAAACGTATTTACGAACAAAAATTAAACATAGCATATTACTAATATGGTTTAATCGGTCTAATACGGTCAATTAATTAAAAAATGTAAACTAGCAACTTTTTCCTATTTGGTCCACCAGAATAAAATTAAACGTAGACACAGAACATTTTTACCACTTAATGGGGCTCAATAAATTGAAAAAGCCTTAAAACACTTTACTAAGTTTGTAAACACTTAGCGCAGTCTGTGAGCCCGAGCTTCACAAAAAGAAAGCACAAATTAAAAGCTCACGAGTTGATTATAGAATACACAGGGCTTTTGTCCTCTTTGAAATGAACTTTGTGTGTAAGCTTTTGTCCTAGTGTAAGTATTATTTAGTTTTAAGCCCACGACACGACAAGGGATATTACAAATTTGAGCTATGTCTGTACGTTTGTGTGTCTGTCTATGCGACTGGCGCCATTGACTTTTGACTGCTATTTCTTTTATACCAAGTGGATGGGTAACCGTCGGTGGTAAAATTTTAAGCACTTCGATGCTTTACGAGGGTTCCGGGATCTCGCTGTGTACGCGGTGGTATCCTCATAACATGACACCACGTCTGGAGTCTGTTTCACATCCAAAAAAAAAAGGTAGAAGACACCTTAGCGCTATTTTAGTTCCTAGCTACCGAGATTAATTCCGAACCGTAATAAATATACTTATTATCAACCAACCGTAATCGTCTAAAATGCTAACAAACAAAGCAGCATCATTACATGGTATCTGTTTCAGATAAATCGCATTATAATCACTGGGCTTGCATCGTGTGCGCAACATATCAACATCCCATACATCAATATCGCGCCCATTAAAACTTCTGTTCGTGATGGGATACCTGTTTTATATGTAAATTTGTAATTTATGGCTCCAAAGAAAGCGAATGTTAGGCTTCGTTTTAATACGTTCGTTTTTTGCTAATTGACTTGAAGTGGCCAGTTCAAGTAAGCTAAGGTATCTTGGTAAGGTAAGGTAAGCTATCTTAAACACATATCGAAATATTTTTTACAAAAAAATAATCTTCTCCTTTTTTACATTTCTAAGCAATTTTCGAAGTATTTCGTTTGTATCTATAGAGTATTTTTTACGTGTGAACAGTAGCAAACGAGCATGCAAACACAAGTAATGCTTTACGGCGGATTATGACAGCGGCGTTAGTACCTTCCCCTCTCATTTTATTAAAGTTTAGTTAAAATAGTAAAACTGTAAACGTAAGCAATAGCACAGTACTCTATAACTTATAACTAATCCTTATCAGCTTTTGTAATTCAAACAATTTTTTTATTACGTAACTGGTACTCACAAATAACGCTTTTTTAATTGCTGATATTTCGTGGTCGTGGTCACGGCTAAAATGATACGTGGCTTAACGTGGTTTGAAATATCGGCAATTAAGAAGTGTATCAATAAAATGTACAAATACCTCGATGATCAACTTAATATATAAGATTAAAATCACATCAAACATACTCTGTGTTCTATAGTGACACTTCGCTACATTTTGCTGATTAAAACTATTTATATCGATGTAGGCAATCGTTTCAGTCAATCAATACGTGGTCTATTTTGATTTGCCTAACACCGATTGAAACGGCGATGCTTGGTGCACCGACCTTTTTGTTATAGAGAAGTAGAAGCCGAATATATATTTCCTCTGACGAAGTCTTGTTGTGTGCTCACGACCATTTTTGACGCTTTCCCTTACTTACGCTTACGGCTTACGCTTACGGCTTACGGTTACGGCTCCTACACACCTGTGTTGTACGGATTAATTTAAATGGATTACGAGCAAACAAAAGTGCTGTTTTTACGTCGGCGCTACAAGACTGGGGGCGGACATTACGTCTGCATATTCGCATACATAGATGCTAAAAATACTATAATTTGCCGGCGTATCTTCAGTCTGATCAAAGCTCCAGTTTAGGCCGCCTCCCGCAATATTAACCCGATCATTTACATCCGCGCCGCAGTCAGTGTTAATGATAAAAAGCAGAACAGTTTATAAGCCATCGTTTAGGACTGATGTTGAGTCGCTCCAGCACCTAAACTCAGAAGACTGAATATATATGACCGAAACACAAATAATGCTTTACGGCGGATTATGAGGGTGGCGGTGGTACCTCCCCGGTCTAACTATAGTTCTTCCACCTATGTTAATGTTATTACGATAGAATGATGTCTAAGTTGAATTACGCTTAAAGCAATCATTCTATTCCCCGTAAGTAATACTGATCTGGTCATCTAGTAGCACTCTTGTTCTCTATACATTTGGTAACAGATGTCATCACTTTAACACTTTAACTGCAGCGCTCATAAATTACAAAGGGTCAGCGTCGCGGGAGGCGGCACTAAACTGGAGCTTATTTCTCTAGACAGAAGATGCGCTGACAATTCACTGAAATATTGTATTTTTATCTTTATATTATCTTCCAAGACATGTATACGTAATGACAGTCCCTTGTCTGGTAGCGCCAATGTAAATACAATACTTGCTCGCCCGAAATCCATACAGATTTTTACGTACAACACAGGTGTGTACAAGCCACAAGCGCGTTACACAACAACACAATCAGTGTTATACGTCGCAGAGTAAGTGTTAAATTAGCATACATGCTCGTATGCTGCTTCAATCCTCTATAAAATTATCAGTTACAAAAGTATATCCCTAATATTTTAACGGCTTTATTCCCGTGTTATATATTTATACTCTCCGTCACTACTAATACGTGGAAACATCTTTCATAGCCCGAATTACATTTATTTATAGACTGGCTTATTATATCATAAGCAAAATGATATTTATTTATAGGCAAAACGTCGTAAATGTTTCTCTTGTCTCTTTTATTAATGCGATGTTGAGTTATGTTAAATAAATTGTTGATTTGATGCATTTTATGACGTTCATGTGATGTAAGGTTAATATTAGATGCAATGAACTCTAAAAACAAATCAATAAGCGAAGACGCATGTACATGATTGTCGTAAACAAATCCTCGTAATAAATAAAATGCATAATAATATTTCTAATGAGTTCTTGGTTTAATTCCCGTGACATATATGTACTAGCTTCCCCCACTATTTTCGTAAACTCCGTTGTTAGCTGACCTCTACACCACGTGAGGAATATTTCTACCAAATTTCAAGTCAATCGGCCTTATAGTTCCAGAGATATCGTGATGAGTGAGTTCAGAAACGGGATCTCATATAAATATAGGTTGTCTCAATGGCCTACTGAGTTCGATCATCTTTGTTAACAAGAATTAGATTTATTTCTGTAACAACTCTTTATGTACTGCGATGCAAATGTCATAGCCACTTGTTTCGTTTTCAATGATGTTTTGTTGATGAGTTATATATATTAAAATGATCGTTGATTTGACATAAGTTATTATGGTATGACACATTTATCTTACATACAACTAACCCTTCCTGTAGCGTACAACACTGCTATGTATTGTGCGGTGCAACGCGGTTTCGGCTTGTACACACCCGTGTTGTACGTACAAATCCGTATTAATTACGGGCGAACAAAAGTGCTGTGTTTACGTCGGCGCTACAAGGCTAGGGGCGTATCATGACATCCGTGTATTTAATTTCAAATTCAAACATAAAATATTTTATTTCATTGTAAGGAATATTAAATACACTTAATTCGTAGATACACCGATACATTATGTAATATGACGGGTACTCACGATTAACGATTTTTGATTTTTAATTGCCAATATTTCGAACCAGTTGCATGGTTGACACCGTGACCATTAAAAATCAAAAATCGTTAATCGTGAGTACCCGTTATATTACATAATGTATGGATTCCGCGATAATATCCGTTTAAAATCGTATGATATACCGATGCTAAAAATGCAATATTTCAGTGAATTGTCGGCGTATGTTCAGTCTAGAGAAATAAGCTCCAGCTTAGTTTCGCCTCTCGCAACGCTGACCCGATCTAATATATAAGCACAGCAATTAAAGTGTTAAACTCGAAACCATTACAAGGGTATGTGAACACCGTGAAGGCATGCGTGTAACAAGAAAGGCGTAACGGTATATATTCCTAATGAGACTATGGCCTTATTTCCGTGGCATATCTTCATGCGTCGTCGCTACTTACTGACTATGATCATCTTAACAGTGCGAGAACTATAATTCGACTGGGGAAGTACCACCGCCGTCCTTATAATCCGCTGTAAAGGATTACTTGTGTTTCGGTTGGAGAGGTGCGGTTGCCGGCTACACTTTGAAGCGAGACGATCATTTTAGTCCTCAGGAGTAGCAAAATATATACATACGTTCGAACTCAGATAGAATTTCGGTCGTGTCTGTGGTTGTACGTGGATGTCTATGGGCTGCGACTATTTAACATCAGGTGGATTGCATTCTCGTTTGCTACTTCTCACATAAAAAAAGTTTGATTACACGTAATAGATTTATTTATGTAGCGGTTCTTGAAGCGACGCGGCGCAGATGTCACACCCATTTATCTTCGAGTCATTGATGTAGTGATACATTGACTAATAAAATGTAGATTCATCAAATTTATACGTTTGCGTAATTATTTTATGGTTGGTTTAATATCTTCGCGGTATTTTGGGTATGCGGTATGCTAACGTCTTTAGGTTTCCGAGTAGTTTAATTGAACTTTGCCGTGGTTTGAATTGGGAATTCCCAGGCTTTTAGACAAGAGACCTGTTTCCAAAATTAACTGATATCACAAACCTCTAAAACCAAATAACATTAAAAAGCTTATGTTTATTTTTTGTAATTGATACACAATACTTTTTTATGTGAGAAGAGTAGCAACCGAGCATGCAAACCACC
Organism: Phocides pigmalion okeechobee; assembly: GCA_018251015.1. NCBI lineage: Eukaryota > Metazoa > Arthropoda > Insecta > Lepidoptera > Hesperiidae > Phocides > Phocides pigmalion. Next base: position 16,604 of record DWON01001554.1, read on the forward strand.
TGATGTTGCGTAGTAAACTCATAGACATCTACGTACAACGACCAACACGACTAAAATCCTATTTGAGCACGAACTTAGATATGTTGCTACTCTTGAGGACGAAGATGGCCGCCTCCAATAATGTGTATCCGGCAACCACACCTCCCCAACCGAAACACAATACATAAAGAACATGTTGCTTCACAGCGGGTTATGAGGGTGACGGTGGTGCCGCCCCGGGCGAGCTCTAACGGCTCTACCACCTTTAAATAACTTTACATAACTTGTTCTTAAACCATATAATTGAAATAATTGTCAATAAAACTAAAGACAAATAAGTTGAATAGGAGTTACTGAATGCCCGCTCTGAATAGCGATCGCGGGTCTCTGAGATATAAACTGCTTCTTTTCACCCGCAGCGTCGATCATACGTGAGACTAATTATTTGAACTTTTTTAGCACTCGGACCCTATGGACCAAAAGTGTCAAAGCATTAATATAATAAATATCAACGACCCGGCCCGGCTTCGCTCGGGTAATAGTTTATATTTACTTACAATATTTTTCTTTCATACATGCATCCAGTCATAACCTAGCTACAAAAACTAACAATTAGTAACATGTATTTGGAACGATTTAGGTACTATATTGAATTTGACTATTAAATTTCTCGCCTAATTTACAAAAAAAAAATTATCTTATTATTATACCTTCCTCAGGAACCACAATATTTCGTTGAATTGTCGACGCGTTTTTAATCTAGAGAACTAAGCTCCAGTTAAGTGCCGCCTCTCGCAACGATGACCCGATCATATACATATGAACGCATTCAGTTTTAATTAGCTGTTGTGTTGTGTTGTTCTGAAGTAATTTCGTCAATTAATAAATAATATTTTTTTTTTATTTGTGACTTAAAAGTACACAAAAGCCGATATCATTTGAAAATAAAATATTTACCGTGTCATGTTTGTATGTCGTATCAATTGAAGGATTCCGTTTTGGATAAAGTCCATTGAATTTCAATATGTAACGTGTTTCTGTACAATTTTTTGACATTAACTTTTTATGTGAGAAAAATAGCAAACGAGCATGCAAACCACCTGATATTAAGTGGTCGCAGCCCATAGACTTCCACGTACAACCACATACACGATCGAAAGCATGTCTGAGCTCGAACGTAGATGTGTTGGTACTCCTGAAAACTAACATGTTCGTCTCACTTCAAAGTGTAGCCAGAACCGCCAGAGCCGAAACACAGGTAATGCTTTACGGCGAATTATGAGGGCGGCGGTGGTGCCTTCCCGGTCTACAGTTCTCCCACTTGTATTCCGTGGTTTTACAATACCTAAGTCATATAATATTCAATAGTACGGTATCCACAGAAATCAAATGCCGTCAAGTCAGACGAAATCTTTGTTGAAGTTAAGTGTAAACCTAAGTTATCCTTAATTTACGACTGTGGAATGCAAGTGTCGTGGTTACAAACGAAATTTCCTTGGTATTCACGCAAACGGTTTATATCGTGGGAAACTAGCATTTGATTTTGTAGGTTGCGCAAACTCTGGCGCCGGATCTAATCGATACAGCATCCTATCGATCTCTACCTAGAATTTGTTCTCCGCAATCTTGTAATTTAAACCTACAATTGAATAAAATTAAACTGTCTGCAGTTTGACATTACCTCACCGTTTTCTATTTTATGTACTACCAGCGACCCGGCCAAGCTTCGCTCTGGAAATAGTTTATATTTACTTACATTATTTTTCTTTCATACATGCATCCAGCCATTATCTTGTTGCGAAAAGTAACAATTAGAAACCTATTTCGAACGACGACTGACATTATAATCACTGTACCTGTTATTGAAAACTGTGAGAAAATCCGTCCGATTTTTTGACATTACCTTTTTATGTGAGAAAAATAACAAACGAGCACGCAAACCACCTGATGTTAAGTAGTCGCAGCCCATAGACATACACGTACAACCACAAACACGACTGAAATCCTATCTGAGCTCGAACTTAAATGCGTTGCTACTCCTTACGACTAATCACCTGGCTTCAAAGTGTAGCCGGCAACCGCGCCTCTCCAACCGAGACGCAAGTAATGCTTTACCGCTGATTATGAGGGCGGCGGTGTTACCTTCCCGATCGAACTATAGTTCTCCCACCTATAACTCCGAAATATTACTTGTAAAACACGTTTTGATGTACAAAGTGTAATAATTGAAATCGAATGAAACTTCGTAAAGCAAACTCACAGATTATTAGATTTTCAAAAGCCCGCCATTTCGTGTGTTAAGTGGCGGTAAAATTTCTGTGAGTGACATATCACTGACTGCAGATACACATGGCTCATGAGCTAAACGATGTGTCAAATACCTGTCATCTGAACCTTTATTTTATCCTATTCTCCCCTAAAAACTTCTAAGTCGTGATTTGAAGTTATGGTTTACAAAATACCAATTTAAAAAAAGAATAAACATTTTTTTATGCAATGGCGTCTCGGCATAGTGGCCAATTGATTACGAGCGTTAAACGTAAAAAGTCAAATTATTTAAACAATATAAAGGATTGTAAATTAAAAAAGACAAGCTACCTTCAGGTTATCAATTCGTCGATTTTTTTAATGTGTGATCATTTGAGCTATATACTTGTTATGGAGGTTCAAAGTTTCAAAAGTGTAAACAAAGCTTTGTTATGACCCAAAAATGTCCAGGAATTATTTAACTTTTACAAACTTCACTAAGAAAAATACAATATTCTAAACTCCTGTTAGAAATTATGCAAATATAAAAGTATACGAGAAACGGAATAAAATTTGAAATTGTCTGCAAAATAAACTGTCTATAGTAAGACGGGGTCTGGACCGCTAAACCTACATAAAATTTGGCAAAAAATAAAGTCAATTTGTTTCAAAGTTAGCGCTTTGGTATTAATATGCGATGTCGATAATGGCCACGTCTGTTCGATGGGCTTTCATTTCCGCGCGTACGTCGTTCGATAACAAAGAAGTGTTGACATATTTAGAACAAGCCTGAAATCGAGTTGGCAACACTGGGATGGCGCGACAGCCGTCAGTGGTGCCGACGGAGGCAACGCGGGATTTTAATTTTCGCATCCATCCCGCAAGTGACGTGTCGTTTCCCGCGTTTTTGTTGCAAACGTCAAGCGTGATCCCGATTGCTTCCTCTCAGCGGAGGCAAAGGCATTTTTAAAAACTGTCAAAGTTATATGAGTGACGTGCGGGTTCGCGAATACCTAACTTGAACGAAATTGGGCTTTGATTGATTCCAATTGAAGTTTAGAAGGCTGCTACTGTGCGATTGGGATGACTTTTATTACTTTACTTTGTTATAAAACTCTTTGAACTCGTCTACTTTGCATTCCTATGTAGAATAACACAATAAATCTTGTGAACAGTTGGTATATTAAAGCGGTATAAAGGTTTGTTCTTAAAGCCATTTTAAGAAAAAAAAATAGCAACAAATATATCCGACTTCATAATTACTACAAAGAAAGAAATAATTTTAGGGAAATGTTAATAACGTAGATAGTATTGAAGTCGGCGCTCACATTCAATTCATTCAAATTAATACAAGATGGCTTCATAATCCTGCGCCCTCTTAAGGAAATCTGCAAAATTAAGTACTTGTTTACATAATACTTATGATATGTGGAAGATAGAACGTATTTATGTAAGATGCGGCAGAAATAAACAAATTAGTTTATTTTTAAAAACGATTATATACAATTATTTACAATTATACTAAAATTATCTGTGACAAGTTAACGTGATACATAAAAACATAATCTAATATATTTATATGCATTTTAATTAAAATAATGAAAATCTTAAAATTAATTACAACCAAATCGAAAACCTCCTTCTTTTCTGAAATCTGTTAGAATAAGTAATATGTAATGTAATGACACTGAATTTTAAGTAATTCAGACAAATTACCAATGACAATAAACAAAAGGAAATATTCAGACGTAAACATTTTGAACCGCATAAAAATGAAACCAATATTATTTTTAAAACTCACACGTTTGAAAATCGAATTACAAGAAAGAGCTTTCAGTGACTGACAAAAATTGGGTGAACATTTTAAAATACGAGTGGATTTTTGAGACGGAACGTATCGTCTGAGTGAGACCATCGTCCGTCACTATCTATATTCCGCACGAGCGCGCCGATACTTGCCTCTTCGATACACCGACTCGATTAAAATAAGAAAAGTGTACAACACTATTGTGTGGCCCGAATCTTCCGAGAAAGGTCGAAAGTAAACTCGTAACAGCTGTTGCGGTTTTATTTTTGGTTAGATTTTTATGTTTAGTTCATTTATATGTGTAAGGTTGCCATTTTGATGCTATGCCATTCAATGTCATCATTAAATATTTTTATTGTCATGTAACAATGTTTTTGACATGAATTGTATAAATAATAAAATAATTATATTTATTTAATTCGTTACCATGTTGAGCTTAATACACTAAATACTTTGTCATTATTTTTTATGATAATATGATGATTCCTAACACTAGCCATAGAGAAGATAGCATTTAAGAAAAAAAGGATAAAAAGGGCGGGAGATGAAAACACAATGGCGGTGCGTATAACGAAATATGGAAATAAGTTGATAATGTTTTCCTAAACTAATAAATTGTAATATGTACATAATTTCTATTAGGACTTTCATGTCCTGGCCTCCCATGTGAGAGGTTGGAATTGACCACAAAATGATCACAGATTAATAATAAGTAAGATGGTAATGAAAAAACAAACTTATATAAAATATCGGCTTATTTGAAATAAGCGGATAAAACATCCGTTAATTGATTTTCATGTTTTTTGCTTTATAACATATCAGTTTGACGCCGCCTAATGGAAAGCCAGAAGATCGGAGGCATAACAAAGCTACACTTAATCGAAATAGAGGCACGGTAATCCAAAATGGCGGTCGCAATTCGAGTGCAGATGCAATTGTCACAGGCCGGTGCGCCTGCCCGCTCCTTGTTTTACTCGACTGCTCGATTTTCGTTTTTCCTCTGCCCGGCCGCCGATACCGGCCGTGCACTGAGACCTGTCATATCGACTCTTTGTTCCCGCGTAAAAAACCAACACAAGATAAAAAAGTCTCCCGAGCAAATTGGGCGTCTCTGTTATAAACAACGGAGGTGGAACGCCATGATAGCGGACAATAAACGTCCGATCCGTTTGTGCGATTCGAATTTGTTGATTGTTTTCGTTCAACGCGCGCTTTGTTGCGTTAGTTTCGCGCGCTTTCTGAACTGTCACTCTGACATTTCGCTTTTTTCTTTGTTCGAAGCGGCGGTGCCTTCCCGCGTCTGCTTTCGGCCTGTATTGTATTCGGCGCTAACGTTGGAGTTTACAAGTTGTTATTTATGTACGTTCGGCGCTCAGTGTTGCATCCTTAATAGGTATATCTGGTCAACGTGCGGACCGTTATCTGCGAGAAAGCTGGCGGGGGTGAGGCTCTTAGGGGGCTGGCTGGGGGAACCGATATGAATCACTGGGAGTAATGGCTGCAATATCACGTAGTGCACTTTGTCAACTGCTTGTAGCCTTGCAGTCGCATAGATAACACGGAGATTGTAGCTTTGGGGAGAAGATTGTTCGGGATCGGGCTCCGAGTTAGTAGCTCGCTGATATCAACTAATGCCATTGTAATGATTAAATTGAGCCGTTTGTGAGCTGCCGACGCTCTCAATGGTATTACATTGATGCAATTGGGTACATATTGTTTAACAATTTAGGCATCCAATATTATTATATTTGGTTTTATTGTATTGTATTGTATTAAACGATTAAATTGAAATTATATACTTTCCTTGCCTACATATTCATTACCTATTTAATTATTCGTGTATAATTCAAAAGGTACCAGAGCTGCGACAGAGGCTGTAGAAGTCAAGCGGCGCAAATTTGCTCGTGGAGTCCGGTGCAAAAAAAAGACTAGTGAGAAGAGGGCTGGTTCATATCTCGCAACGAGAATTGCGGTCGCTATTCATCACGGGAATGTGGCCAGCATTCTCGGGTACATGTCGCATGGGCTCTGACTCCCTTTAGTTTGTCAAGTTTATTTATCCTAATTAAGGCTAAAACATGCATGTGTCACGCAAAGAATTGCGATCGCAATTCAGAGTGAGAATGAGGCCAGCATTCTTGGCACCATGCCGCATGGGCACTGATTCCCTTCAAATTGTTTAGGTTAGGCTTTTGTCATAGTAACATTTAATATATTCAACTTACATTAAGGTTATATATTTATTACTTACTAGCTGAGCCCGCGACATCCTCCGCGTTATTATTATTTTATTACATCAGCTATCTTCCAGTAAAAGTGCCGATAATATCGGTCCAGCTGTTCCAGATATTAGCAAAAGCAAATAAACAGACAAAAATTGTAAAGAATGTTATTTTGGTACATATATGCAGTTAGTAAAAAGCAGTTATTTTAATTTTACAAACCGACACGCTAATTTTATTTATTAGTTTTATTCAGAAGACACACTAGTTTTATTAAGAAGAAGAAGAAATCAAATTCGTAAGCACACTCGCTCCTCTACTAGCCATCGACATAACCTTACGCAACAATGTACATAGATTACATACGCACATTTGCAAAATCACTAACGTAGATATGACTTATAATGTAAATAGATAAAATGAACTGGTAGAACGTTGTTCCGATCGCTATCGGGTGTAATCCGCCGTGTCCATTGATAAGAGCGAATCGTAAAAATCGCGCCTGATTAAACCTTCTACCGATACGCGAGCCTAGTGCATGCACGCCGTTGAATACGAACACCGGTTTTTGTGTTTTGTCGATTCGCGTTCGGTTGTGCGTTATTGTTTTTCAGTTGTGGCATGCGGAAGATTTTAAGGTTTGTGTATTTTGTTTACTAGAAACGTTTTTAAGGATATATTAAATGCAACGGTTAAGTGAAATATTGATAAATGGTAAAACTGGTCAGTGGAAGTACTTAAATACAACGGTAGAGGAGAAAGATGTGTGTTTTGGATTTTCTTTCGCCGACTCTTATCCAAAACGAAACGAGCCGGTGGTAGTTTATTGACGTTCTAAACTTCTGTAAAGAATCTACTTTGAGTAAAAACATTTTAATTTTTATTTTGGTAAAGGAAATAATTGGCAGATGGCAGAAAGATTAAAGGTAGAGCCGTTAGAGCTCGCCCAGGGCGGTACCACAGCCACCGTCATAACCCGCCGTAAAGCAACATGTTCTTCATGTATTGTGTTTCGGTTGGGGAGGTGTGGTTGCCGGATA